>VUQK01018505.1:2673-18592 GCA_015106715.1 Bujurquina vittata | reverse complement strand
TAGGCGTTTTTCTGTACAACTATTTGCAGAGCAATCAGGACTCACATAAGGATGCTAGACAAATTATTTATGCCACCACAAAAAACAGTTTCTGTCCTCCAGAAGACCGAGGGGCCCATCACAGACAAAACTTGCCAGTAATATTGTCTCTTTTACCACCTTTACACCTGTTCCTCAGCAGCCAAATGTACCCAAATGCATAGTGTTACCGCATAGTTTTCTGATTGGTTGATATGGTGCATTTTTCCACCAAAAGGAAAGGAGTTGTCGGGAATTGTTTTGTTTTATTAGCAAGCACTTCCTGTTAGCGAAACTCGCGTTTTCGCCGTTTATTTCTGCACAGAACGCACAGCGAAGGTGAGGACAATATACAGGAAAAAGCATGGCATATATTATTGGGCATAACTCTGGTTTTACGTGGCCTAGCAACGTAATTTAAAAACTGGTACGTAGTTTGAAATCTGCACCTTTGATTCGCGACTGCAGCGTCCCGATTAAGCGGTAGCAGCACTGCGCATACACTCAGCAAATCGGAAAGCGGAACCAATCAAGTCAGCTCAGGTTTCTCCTGAGTAGTTATACTTTTATACAGATTTTATAGCTAAACAAATTTAAAACAAAAAGTTTACATCAATGGAGAAGTCAAAATATATTGAAGGGGTGATGAAAAATTTACTAACAAGTCAAATTCTTTACTACCAAGTCAATTCTCTTACTACCTTTTACTAGCCTTAATTTGAGCTAATTTAATTTACTACCTTTTAGTACCCCGCGGAAACCCTGAGTAAATGTAGTGGACTAAATACTGGAAAATGATTTTCAACAGAAAAGATTTGCCTTAAATTTCATATGAAACCTTAGGTTTTAGGGGAAAATGCATACATTATGCATACTTTATGTCTAATATTCAGGAAGTAGAGAGATTAGATTTCTATCTACGTATTTGTAATCCAAATTCAATATTAAAGGAAAGTTGTTCTGATGCAAATCCCAAACAACACTAACATTGCACCTCAGGTTGTCCAAATTCCATTATCATGCCATCCACTACCTCAAGATGATCATTTCTCACAGAACAAATCACCGCTGCAATTTAGTTTCTAACTTTTACTTAAAACAATAAAACTGTACACAGAACCTGAAAGGGCTGAAAATGGCCTCTGCATTCATTCTGTGTACTTTCAGGAAAAACTGAAAACACAAATTGTACACTTAAAAAATGGATTTCACTCAATCAGAGCTGAGGCATATTGGCTTTGATTGCCACTATTTGAAAACATTAGAAATCCCTCACTGCCGTTATTTTGGTAACAGACTGTAGACATCATATACATGTACCAATCTAACATGGATTCCTAATCCCTGAAATTCTTTGTACATACAGCTTGGAAATGTACAGGAAAAACAGCACTCCAGCTGTAATTTTATTTAACTACCAGACAGACAAATTTGCTGTCTCATTTTGTAGTGAAACCTTCATGAGGCACTGCATTCAGCTGAAGTTCAGTGCAGCAGAAGCACACCTGTTTCCTCCTAAGATGTTCTGTGGTCTTAATATATAGTACCTTCAGCATACATTGCTGTACATTGCTTTACCGCTGTAAATTTCAGATCTGAATATACAAAACACTTATTCTTGTTTTTTAAAGAGCGAGTGTCTCACCTGTGGAGAGAATGGAGACTGAAGGAAAGCCATCCCATTCTTGGGAACCTCTATCCGATACCCTGGTGGCAAAAAGGCATTGAAGCCCAAGACAAGGTCTGGGTGTCCATGGAACAGTTGTGATACACGGTTTATCACCCCCGGCGTGTCGATGCTATTTAAGAGGACAGACAGACATTTTAGAAGTTTGGTTGACAAAGAAAGATTTAACTTCCTTTCTTAAACACTGCAAAGCAAAATTAGAAAACAAATGCTTAATCAGAGCTATACAGCTTAGTTTATAATAAATTAATTAATTAAAAATTTTTAAAAAACACAGTACACTTACTAATTATAAATCCTCTTAGTCCACCCGTTAATTTCAAGATAATGATACCTGTCGTATAATTACAATAAGAAGCTATCTGCTGTTTCATATGCACTGATAAGCTACAGATTGTGTGGTTTAATCCTTGGATAGTTATGTTTCACAAAGTAATAAAACTCCACACACAAGTCCCACAATCACCATCTAAAGAGTATGTATGAGAATTTGTGACATTAAAAATGCATTACTAAAACACTATTATTTCTGATTTTCACCTCCGCAGAGGTACATCTGCCTGTTGGCCAGCAAGATTACACAAAAACCATCAAGCCAAATTTCATAAAATTTGGTGGAGCATGGGTAAAGATCCCACTGCATTTTTAAGCAGATCTGGATCACTTTCCTTAAAAACTGCAAGACAGGTAATTTGCTTTGGCAGAGTAATGTGCTCCCTATGTGTTCCTGTAGTTGCTTGTGGTTTGTTTGCATAAATGCCCACTGTGTACCTCTGTGACTTGAACTCTTTCATGATGTCAAGAAACTTGTTATATATGCCAGGGTCATTCGCAAAACGAATTTTGACTTGGTCCAGGTATGACAAGGCATCTTCAACCTAAACAGAGATAAAGAGAGAGAGAAAAAAAACATCAGTACAGAACAAAGCACAGGCAGTCTCTGCTGGATATATGGAGCAGTATTTTCCCCGGCATCTAGTTATGTTGTTCATGGTGTATAATTTTACAGGGACACGTGAAATTGGGCAATAGCTTGTTTACACATCTCAAATGCTACGTTTTGTATTATTACTACACACATTTATTTGACATTTCTATTTTGAAATTTCAGGCAGCCCATAGTACAGATTTTTATGCGCTATATTCGAGTGTTACATGAACTAACATGAATACTGATTGCTTTCTTCACTATCAGCCAAAGTGCAACATCAACAAATCCTCTGGTTAGCAGTACAAGCTGTCCAACTAACGCTAAATAAATAAATAACTGGGCATACACAAGAGACACCGAGCAGCTTTTGTTCATTACTCCACTGCTTTCTTTCGCTACCACAGCTAGGCTAGTTTAGGTTGCGACAAAAGGGGGAAAAATGTCTTCACACAAGCCATTGTCACAAATAGTCCACATCTTAAGAGGGTTGTTGTAGCTAACGTTTAGCCAAGAGCCAGTCGACTGACGATAATAACTCCACCAACACTTGCAACACCTACCCGCATACAAATTTATACAATGTTTAGTCACAGTTGGTCCCCGGCCAACAGTGTCGCGTTGACAGAAACAGTACGACATATTTAAACATTATGATAACAAAGAAACGTGTAATGAAGCTGCTAATGAACTGAAATAGCCGATCTCGGCTAGCCTGGCTGACGTCCTCCACTTTGTTCGGGGTGGCTGAAAAAACGAACAAGGAGGAACTTCCCACAAACGAGGTCTGAGTTAACATTTGCTCACAGAAGCACTTATTGATATCGCAAATGAGAAAGTACCACTAACTGTGCCACTCCACCGTCACTCGCACATCCACTATACGAAGCACAGCTTCTAAATTTAACATTAAACATCAACGTTAAGGCTGTTTAGCAATGAATTACTTTTAATAGGCCAACGAGCTAACTAAAGCTAGCCAGCCGTTCCTTTCACTACTCTCGACGGCAGGAGAGAGAAAGAAAAAAAAAAGAGCACCAAATCCAATGCAATGATCCGACGAACAAAATGGTTCTGACTCTGAGGCACTTTTCCCTTGTCATGTCCGTTGTCTCCTTACCTTCAGCTTCTGGAAGTGCTGCTGCTGCACTTGCTTTTGTGTTATAACGTAAGGCTTGTCTTGAATTTGGTTTATTTGCTTCGCGGTGCTGTGCGCCTGAATCTTCGCCATTATCCCGGCGACAGGAGGCTCGAGAGCCGCTACCACAACTTAAGAGGGAAGCTTCGGCGTTACCTCCAGTTGTTGGCTAGCCGACAAACCTTGCTCTCGGTCGGGAAGCCAGCCTGCCAGCAAGCAACCCTACTCTGCCTAGCTGGACAGTCTGGGCAGAGGCAAAAAGCACGGGAAATCCAGCAGAATGAATGTTGATGACAGACAACCTGCTACTCCCGGCGACTTCGATTAAACATTACCATCGAATTAAACAAGCCCAGACGAGAACTATCGGAAAATAAGCTCAGAGACAATGGTTACCGTTTATCGTATTTAAAATAACTATCGCCTGTCTCTTTAAATTCGGCGGCAGCGGTCTGTCTTGGCGTCCGGAAGCCAGAGTAGGAGTGAAAAAATTAGAAAAAAAAGTGAAAAATTGAACTGCGCAGTCGCAGCGATGGGAGGAGTTGAGTTCACAAGAATCAGATTGCTCCACTCCCCCTTCACTGCTACAAAGGAGCAGCGCTACTCCATGCAGAAGGATGGCTGCACACTCCACAACTACAAGCTCCACGGTGGACCGAACGCTGACTGTGAGAAAGATCGATACAGGGCTATTGATAGACACCTACGGCTCATTCAGAATGGATTCAGCTTGGTTTTCCAATACAGAAGCCAGAGGCAATTTTAAACAACTTCAATTGATGTGTGGAAGCAAAGAAGAAAGGAACAAATATTTAGTTTTAAAAGGTTTTATTAGTGACTGATTTACACATGAATTATAACATTGAAAAACACCGTTTGTGCTTTGCAAGCTGCAACATCTATCATTGAAAGGTGCTGAAAGGTATCTTCCATACTATTAAACTATGAGGATTTTGCAGCTAATTTCCACCTTTGTAGCCACTGCTGAAAAGTCAGTCCTCCTTTAGTGACTCCAGGAAGGACATGCTGGGCTGGTCTATCCCACCTGCATGAACATACAAGACAAAATAAGTTAATAAACAGATTGTGAGACACTGACAAGGACAAAACCAGACCAATAAAATCAATTAGATATTGACCTATCACAGAGGAACTGGAATGAAACCTTTTTTTTTTAAATTGCAATGAAGGTATTTAAAAACAGTGTCATCACATGTCTGCAGCAGAGTATGCTCCGACTCCTTTGTTTTCAATATGCTCAGCACTGGTCGCCACATGTGAAATTTCTAGAATATTAACAATAACTCCAATATTTTCCATTTTCACATAATGCATGTATACAGGGTTAATACAGGAATTCTGCATTTCAATTTACTACCTTTTACTACCAATTTTTACTACCTCTACAATTTTCTTACTACCATCGTGTTACCGCATAATTTTCTGATTGGTTGATATGGTGCATTTTTCCACCAAAAGGAAAGGAGTTGTCAGGAATTGTTTTGTTTTATTAGCAAGCACTTCCTGTTAGCGAAACTCGCGTTTTCGCCGTTTATTTCTGCACAAAACGCACATCGAAGGTGAGGACAATATACAGGGAAATGCATGACATAAATTATTGGGCATAACTCTGGTTTTACGTGGCCTAGCAACGCAATTTAAAAACTGGTACGTAGTTTGAAATCTGTAAGCTGTGTCATACTTGGTATTTGGCAGATCTCAATAGCAAAGTTGGAAGCATTTTTAAAAACACAGCAAGATGAGAAAGAATTTTCCTGTATTAATTTTAAAAAAAATTAAGCATTTGTCTTTTTTAAAACATGTTATCAATTTAAGAATTGTGTCCCACCAGTAAGAGATGGCAGTTTTGACTTGATCCCCATAGGAAAGGCCCTGTGCACAGCATTGGGTAAGGCCTCTGACTCTTGGTACCAAAGACTTTAGAAGCTTTTGGTCTTCCTCCATGACTCTAGAAAGGAGAGCTGAGAGGCATAGTGCAGACAGTAGTACATTACTAAAACAGATTTCAATCCATTGAATATGTTATTTGCTGTGGTATCACAAATTTATCAATAAATTTGTGATTTAAAGCAAAAGTTTCTCTTGGTAAGTTCTACTGGTTACCTTTTTGATCAGATGCATGCAGCTGCTCCACTTCCTTCTTTATCTTCTGCAGAGTGGCAGAGTGAAGTTGAAGTAACTGACTGAGAAAACGCATCTCAAGCTGTTGTGAGCGTGATCGGGAACACAACTCCTCTGGAGCCTTTAGTTGGGTGGTGTCAAAGTCAGAGAAAGACAAAATAAAATTACTACCATATTACATAAGAAGAAGAAAAAAAACAGTGAAAAATGACACCTCATGGCACCCTGGTAAATGCAAGTCTATTGTCCCTCTGTGTTGTGAAATTGATTTTGAAAAGATACAATTTTTATAATCTCTGCTCATGAAAGGTATGGGATCAATAATGGTAGAGTTCATCACAAGCACTCTGGGCACATTTAAAGGAGTAGCTGCAAACAATGATTTTGTAGAAAATCATTTTAGAGAAATACAAATGTATCCACAGGCAAACAGGTTAGGATGCTGAGACTGTCTTGAAGTCCCTCTTATAAGCTTTATTTAGTTTCTTCAGAAGCCTTTCCGCATCATAATTGTATAAAACTGTTGGCATTAGTCATTTAAATTACAATTTTAGTGTTTTAAATAGTCTACAGTTCCTTGCATATACGGTAATAATCATGATGTCCTCAGTTCAGATGTCATAACAGTCACTGTGACATCTACTTTTAGTGAAGTGAATGGCTCAGTCACAAGTAAACACATGATAGCAACCTAGCAACTAAGGAAGGAAGGAAAGAAGAAAGAAAGTGGTTGCCTGGTGGCTGCATTGTATTTTTTTTTTGGGTTCAACAACCAACTCCAGCTGAACGCTCAGAGGGTGAGAGTGAAACACCCTCAACCGCTGGGTGACCCCTTTCAATCAGAAGGCAGTTCCACAGGTTGTCTAATAAGAGGCAACCTGTCACCAAACAAACAAGCAAAAAAAAAAAACAATCCAACACTGACTGCAATCACTCTTAGACTGGAAAAGGTTTGCAGCTAATTTCAGTCTAATTTATAGACGAAGACAAGATTGCCTACATGATGCAATCATTCTGAATCAGTCTGCAGTATTTAGAAAAGCTTGTCTGTGATGCATCTCTTTGCAATAGAGCACTTGATTCAACTCAGCTGTCTGTCAGTTTGCAGTTAAACTATCGTCATGCAGCAACTATATCACTATTTGAAAAATAATTTGTACTCTTCTGTTTTAAATCTATGAGGTTGGGGCTGAACTCTTAATACAAACAGTTAATATGAATTTCTGTGGTATGTAGATGGTAAGAGATTTGCATCTCAGTTAATTGCATTATATTACATTTGCATTATATTGCAGTACTTACCTTGTACAGAGGAAATGACAGGCTCTGACACAAACTACTGAAGGTTGGAGACTGCAAGCGATGGATGGACAACCATGATGCAGGAATTCTTTGCATACTACACAAAACAAAAAATAATTAAATTTCTGGTCAGCAACTGTCACCCCTAAATAAAATGAAATAGAATTAATATGTCTCCTTTTTATGCACTAAGTGCTTCTTAGGTTCATTGCAGTTAGAGCCACAGATTTACCACCAATGAGGCAAATATGATCGTTATCATGGTCTTGCTGTGTTTTTCTTCCTCCATCTGTCAATTTGTAATTGATCATTAAATGCAATAAAATTCATAACAAATGAGTACTAGGAGGAAAAAACATGGCGGCATAATTTGAGTAACTCCTTCTGATTTTATGCTGGGTGCACATTTTACCACCAAATAAATGTATACTTGAACAACAGTAATAACTGTTTTAGACTGACTGATTTACCCTCTTTGGGTATCAAGCAACATGCTCATACCCTTCAATAGTCCTGCGGTCCAGAGAAAGAAGTGAAACTGTTCCCATCTGTTTGGCCTCCTTGGAAATAGAGTTCCTTAGACTGTTGGCTGCGGTGGTGACATCTTCAAATTGTGGTACTAGTTTTGCCTGGATGAATTCCTCTAACTGAGACAAAAAAAAGGGATTAAAATCCTCAATGCATTACAAAAATATGCTTTAAGTCTTATTTTTAAAGCATAACTTTTAAGAGTGAAGCAACTCATAAATCATATCTTTACTTCAGTGTCACTAATCCTGACCTCTCTGTGAAGATTAATCAGCTGCGTCTTAGCCGTTGAGTTCCCCTTAATCAGACCTCTGATCTGCTCTTGTCTGAGAAGCTGCAAAGACACAAAAGCAGAACGTGTTTATTTTTTTAATGATGTGACAAATACTAACAAAAAGTTTGCCTCTCTGTGTAGCAAGCATAAGACATCTAGACCTGTTAGGGGCTAGGCTAGGGGCCCGGGACGCACATGAAAAAAGGCAGGCATCTGTCCCTCAAGACCCAAGACGCCGCACAAAACACTGACCAGTTTTCAAAAGAATTGGGCCTTTATTTTTTTCACACAGATTATGCCCCCTGTTTGCTTCAGGGTGAGCCCAGGATGAATTCCTCTAACTGAGACGTAACAAAACCACAGACATACAAAAGATTTAATCCAAGAATATTGTCTATCAACTCTCACCACTAGTTGTCTGAAGTCCAGAATGCTCTGCCACTGGCTGCGAAGACTTCTTAGCGTCTCCTGTCGACTACGGGCATGTTGGTCAAGTTGGATGCAGTGGTCTCTGATATAATCCCTGACAGCTGCCTGCATCACACACTGCAGTTCCACCTCGAGAGCTGATCTAATAGACCCCAGTATAAGAAAAGAAAAGGCATAATAAATAAAAGACAAAGTTAGTCCTTCTAAAGTTGTTTCCACCAATTAAAACAATCTCAACTAGTTGTTTGCAAGCACAAAGTTTAAAGCTGATTCAACCAAGAAAATCCTCAATAAATAAATAAATAAAAGCTCAACAATAACAGATTCTGACTGAGTCAATAATTGCAGCTTTTGTTGGACCTTATAACGAGCAACTCTATCCTATATTGCAGTACTGAAAGATACAATAATATGATGGACAAAAACAGAGGGTCTATTTCAGTTGGACTTACAGTGCCAAAGATTCATCCTGGAGTTCAACTCCAATACCAGACACCTCAAGCTCAGCCTCCTTCTTACGGGCCTGCAACTGGTTTTTGAGCTGCTGGACTCTGGAGCGAGTCTGTGCCAGTTCCACTAAGCTCTGCTCCACCTCTTCCCAAGCAGTCTGGAGCAACAATCACATGGAGGTCAATGCATAAAAATGTACTGATCACAAATGCCAGTAAGGACAGTCATGGTAAAAAGAAAATACACTCTCTTTAACTCAAAGTTTTTGTTGGATGGGTTGCCAAGAGAAAGCCTCTTCTCTCTAAAAAGAACAGCTTAGGTTTGCAAAGTTGTATCTGAACAAAGTGGAGATGTAACGCACAGCACCACATTTGGAGAAAACCAAACAAGCACGGCAGTGGAAGGGTGACAATTTGGGCTTGTTTTGCAGCCACAAAACCTAGGCACCTTGCAGTCATTGAGTTGACCATGTACTCCTCTATATACCAAAGCATTCTAGAGGCAAACATGAGGCCATCTGTCAGACAGCTAAAGCTCGGCCAAAACATTTGCAGGGGATCATTGTCCTGCTGCATGACAATCTACAACAGAATGGCTTTACAGAAAGAAAAAAAAATTCAAACTCAAGGTGTTGCAGTCAAATTCCAGACCTCAATCCAACTGAAATGCTGTGGCAGAACCTTAAGAGAGCTGTGCTAATGCCCACACACCTTAATAAATTGAAGCAATATTGTTAAGAAGAGTGGGTGAAAATTTCTCCACAATAATGTGGCAGACTGATAAATCATACAAAAATGAATACTTCAAGTTATTGCTGATAAAGGTGGTTCTACGAGCCATTGACTCATGGGGTGTACTTAGTTTTCACAGACCATTTCTGCATTGATTTACCTCATTTTAAGGGCTTGTAAGGACCAGATTATTTTTTTTTAGCATTTTCTGATATGTAAATTCTTACAATTAACAGTGTACCTTCTTTTCACCATGACTGCATGAACATTGTATCCTAAGCTGTGAACATCATGCATTACTGTATTATATTAAATGTGACTGCACCTCCAAGAGACTCTTAACTGGTGGTAACTCATTTTCCTCCTCTGCTGACATATCCAGAAGGTGATCGCTTTCATAGCGGAACCTGCACGCCAAAGAAAAATTCATCACACTGAAAATTTTAAATGACGTGAAATGAAAGATAACAATCATCGCCTTACTGTAGAGCTGTTACATCCCATGTCACATCCAAAGAAGCTAGTTTCTCCTCCAATACCTTCTGCTCTCTTGAAGCTAAATATTGCAGGGCTGATAGGACATGGTTTGGAGGGTAACCACCCAACATGTTCTGATGACACAGCAAGCAACAGTGTGTGTTAAGTCAAAATTAATGATCATGTACCCACAAAAAAAGACTCTGATCAAAATACACCAACCTCAACAGCACCCAGCCAGTAGTGAAATACAGCAGTCTTCTGGTCACGGCTCATACTGAAGGGAAACCAAAAAAAACATAAATAACTTTTATAGTTTAATTCAGTTTTATCATGTACCCACTGTGGTCCTTACTGTGTCGCTGCAGAGTGCTGTGTTTTCAATTCACTTGCTTGTAAAGACTGATAGAAGTGGACCCTGTCATCACACAGCTGTCTCACTTCACGCTAAAGGGAGAAAATCAAAGAAATTGATGATTTCATTCAGTCATCAGCTGATTTGCTACAGATACCTCAGTATGCAGCTGATTACAGATGTCTGAATGTTACTATTCTCATGAAATTTTAACTGAATTTTCAAAAAAACAGCAATGAAAAATCATGAATCCATGCATTAGTCCTTTTGTTATAGTACCATGAACTTAGGCATAAACCAATTTAATGTACCCGTATTCTTCAGTTCTCAAAGAATATTATTCCCGTTTTGCTGATTTTATTTCTGCCCTTGGTACACTCACACAGTGTGGGACTTTTGTTCTTTGCCCTGTTCATTTTTTTTTTTTGTATCAACCTGCATTGATTAGGCTAATTGGAGACCAACGTAAGAAAAAACAATCTCTGTTTTTACTGTGACTTATGCTGCTCTACTCAAGTCCAAAACAAAGCATGCTGTTCAGCCATTTGTCTTGAGTCTACTGGAAAACAAAATGATTTCAAAAGGCCCAAAATGCTAAATAAGTCAACAGGTTTTGCAAGTTAATGTAGAAACTGGAACAACGGAGAGGATGTTCTTCCTGTGCCTGCATGGGTTCTTTCTGAGTACTCTGTGTTCCTTCTGCCGTCCAAAGACATGCATGTGAGGTTAACTGGTGATTCTAAATTGGTCCTAAATCTGAATGTCTGTCTCTGTGTTAGCCCTGTGATAGACTAGTAACCTGTCCAGAGAAGTGTTGCAACTTCCACCACTTTTAGAAAATACCACTCCACGACCTGGGACTTTTTGGACGTTTAAAATTATTTCTTGCTAGAAATTAGTCACTGAACTGAACTGCCATTTTCCTTCAGTTGTCTTGTGTTTCTGCTGGCTACAGCAGCTATAATTTAAACCCTTGAAACACACCAAGAATCATTCAGAGGTTGAAAAGCAGCTATATTCACTGTTTCGGTTTGATTAAAGCATTCTAAACTTAACTGAATAAAATATAGATGAGATTCAGGCCTATTTTACCAGAACTTGTGCTTCTGTTGCTACTTTGGTGTTGAGTTTGTCATCATCTCTGCTGCTGGAAGGTTTATCGTCAAACAGCACTTCAATTTCTGCTTTTCTGCAAGAAACACACACATAAAAGTAAACCTCAACATGATTTGTGAAAGAAAAGCTATCACTCTTCTTTTTCACTTCAAATGCACAAGTAAATATTTTTGCTTTACCTAGCCATGTGTTCCAGTGCCTGGCTGTGCACACTGATACTTTGCACATCATCAGAGAGCACCTTGCGGCTCAAAATGCAGCGCTGCCCGAAGGCCTGAAGAAACAGCTCTCTGCGTTGGTTGTCCTCCATCTGGGCCCAGGTTCTTCCGATTGACTGCTCTGTATAATCACACCAATAGAAGAAAACGTAGCTATTAAACACAAATGGTAAAATGGCAGCCACAAGACATTTCTGCTTGGCAAGGGACAACCAGAACCACTTTTCCCATATTCATGTAAAACAATGTAGTGCCTCCAATGGTGTAGTGGTTAACATGTTCACTTGGCAAGCTTTGTGAAGTGGGTTCAAGTCTAGGTGTAATTCCAGTGAAAAACTCAAACATTGTTGCCAAATCAAACATGCTGAACTACCCAGTGTAGTGAGGCAAAGGTGGCTTTAATGATGTAAAATGATTTATGAGGAAATTAAGATCATTGACTCAAGCTTTTCAGCCCTCTGGGGTATATATAAAATAGCTGAGCTGAACTTGTTTCCATGTGAACTGTGTAAAATTCTAAGATATTTTTCCAAATATTCTCATATGCATTTTCATTTCCTTCTTTAAATAAGGAGGGGGGGGGGATTACAAGCTTCAGATCAGTGTATTTTCAAAAAACAAAAAAAACATACAGACCTGTTTTTCAACTTAGAGTTTAATCAAAGTGGTGAAAACATGGTGACTATTTTAAAATATCATTTAAAATGTAACTGTGTTAATACAGTAATTCCCAAATTAAGTCCAGCATAGTCCATGGTAAGTTAAATGACGATTCAGGTGTGAATGTAGGTGTGAATGGCTGTCTGTCTCCCTGTGAGAGATTGGCAGCCTATCCAGAGTGTGCCCTGCCTCTCACCCAATGACAGCTGGGATAGGCTCTAGCCCCCCCTGCGACCCTGAATTCGCTAAGCGGGAAGAGAATGGCTGGATGGATGAATGGAAGAAAGGAAGTCCAACCCACAGTGTAGATGGACTAATGATGTACTAACCTTGTGTGGCCATCTGCTCCTCTGTTATACTGATCTGAGAGTCCAGGTGACTGATCTCAGCTTTCAACTGCTCTATCTTCCTCTGAAGCTCTTTACGCTTTGCAGCCTCACTCTGGCCCTCAGCCTGACAACACACCAGGAAACAGAAACATCACTTTACTGAAACGCCACCTTGTTAATTGGAAGTGCAGTCACTGAGGATTAATGACTTACAACTACTGGGGAAAAGAAACAAGTTGAAGCCTACCTCCTTGTCTTGAAGTAGCTTATACCTAGTAGTAATGTCAAGGATAATAAAGCATATAAAGAACAAATAACCGTAGGCATTCAGTTGCCTACGGTTATGCTACGGTTATAAAGTAATGCAGGTAAAGTTTGACATGTCTATTGAGAAGAAGCTGGAGGATTTGCAAATCTCAGTCAGGGCCAAACAGGATACCACTGAAGATTGCCACGCATGATCCTCACATTCCTGAAAAGAAAGAAGAAAAAGAACAGCGAAATCAGTAAAAGACTGCAGTTTATTTTAGAAACAAAGCAATTCAAGAAGTGAAACCGATTTTTTTTTAATGGACCAGACAAGAAAGTACTGCGTGAATGTGGGAGTACACAGAGGAAACAGCCATGCCCTAGCCACAAGTTAGTGATCAAGAGGTTAAAGAACAGCAAAGACTGACCTTTGCTGAAAAACGTGCTGGATAACATATTTCCATATGGGCTTCCCCGTCCCGACACAAAGCCTGGAAAACAATCAACATTAGCTCATGGCTGAAAATTGATAGGTTTCAATAACAACACCGATGGCAGGGAATATAAAAGTAGACACCAACGTTTTAAAATAGTTGTCATTAGGCAGCCTGTCCGGGGACAGCCCAAACTCCTCTGTCGCCCAGCGTTTCAACTCCTGAACAAGATTTCTGTCCGCCATCCTGACAAATAACAGCTGGCAGCGAGAAATAACAACAGGACACTGACTATCAACCAGCGTCGGATTGGATTTAACTCACCGAAGCCTTACAACTTACTGTGCTCCTACGAAAGATGCATCTTTAATTTAATACCGATAAGTTATGGTGGTAACACGGCAATATATATATATATATATTTTTTTTTATCACCTAAAATCAGTTCAAACTTTCAAGTTCCCGCCTGTCAATAGTATTTCCGATCAACAAGCACAGAGGAGGAGGGAGGAGGGAGGAGGTGAGTACCGCCACATGCTGGACTGGAGCGCAAACACAACTACAGCCGCTTGCTGTCGTCAATATTATCAACATCCTGCCTCGTATCAACAGTTCAGGCTGGTGATGGTGGTGTAATGGTGTGGGGAGTATTTTCTTGGCACACTTTGGCTCTGGTAGTACCAGTTGAGCATCATTTAAATGCCACAGCTTACCTGAGTATTACAGCTGTCCATGTCCATTCCTTTAGGACCACAGTGTACCCATCTTCTGATGGCTGCTTCCAAGCAGGATAACGTGCCATGTCACAAAACTCATTCACTCAGATCATCTCAAACTGGTTTCTTGAACACAGTAAGTTCACCAGAATCTGAGCACCTTGTTCAAGTTATGCCACGAAGAATTAAGGCAATTCCAAAGGCAAAAACCAGTACTGGTGACGTGTCCCTGTGAGTGTCTGCACTCCCCCAACTCCTGTGAGAAATAACCAATCAAGACATAACTTTTTGCAGAGGAACAAAAAGGATTTATTATACCCTGACTGATATAATTGTCAACAAACTAACATGCCATTTAGGAAACGGCAATTATAACATTATGTAAGCATGATGTATTCCATAACTGCTGTATTCAAAGGCTTTTAGCTGGTGTAATCAGTAACATCTCATATGCACTGCATTCGTAGATCTGACTCCAATTTGAATGAATTTCTATGAATTTTAGTATAATTGTTTAAATAAACTAGATTAAAAAAGCAGATGTAACACTACGAAAACAATTCTAGTAAATTTAACTAAATAGTAATTCTACATAAACTGTAAAAGGAAAATTAAATACACAATAAGTCAGAAAGTGGCTCCTGAATATGTCAATCTTTTAGTTGTTTTACTGCAAAGAATCAGCAATTTAATAGATGTCTAAATGCACATGGCATTTTTTTTTAAAAGTCACCTTATCTGGATAAAGAGATTTAAAACTGATGCAGGCTCCTGAAAGAAAAGGCAAAGAAAATGTGTTAATATTTTATGCAGGTCTGATGGTGGTGGGCTGTTAAAGCTCTCCAATCAGCACCTTCTTACCTTTGTTGACCGTGTTTTACTGAATACTTTCCAGAAGTATAAAGCCTCATCTCCAGATCCTCTCACTATCTTCTCACCATCCAGGGACATGGCCTAATAGTACATTTGTTATTATTAATTACATTAGATTAATAATGATTTTTTTTTTTTTTTAAAAAAAACAAACAAAACCCCCCCAGCATATTTTCATGTTCCAATTTATATTGTCAATGAAAAGAAAACACGTTGGCTGACCAGGTCAGCGTGGGCCTTCATTAAAAACATTTCGTCATGAAAGTCACTGCATGAGCTCAGGAACACTTCCAGAAACCCCCGTCTGTGAACACAGTCCACTGTGCCAACCTGTGACCTGCAAACTGCGCAGCCTAGATGTTTATTAGTGTAAACAAATATTCCAAAAAATAAAAAACTCAAGAAAAACCAGGGCCAAATTATAATTTTTTTCATTTTTTTCCCCTTGGTCAGTGTGAAGATGTTAAAATTACTGTTGCGATTGGTCAGAATGAGACCGTAAAAATTTAATGTTAGCACTTTTTTAAAGAAAGAAAACATGTTGGGTTTTTTTTTCTTAATTTAAACATTTATTTTTGACTGAATAGAAAATAAAAGCCAAATGCTTTTGTTTTACAGTATGTGTAAAACAAACCTGATAATACGAACTCCATGAAAGCGTAAAAGTCAACCAAACACATTCAAACTTTTCTCTTTTTTTATCCAAAGCTGTCAACCCCCCCCCCCCCTAAAAAATTACCCAAAAAAATAAAAAAAAAAAAAAAAAAAAAAAAAAAAAAAAAAAAAAAAAAAAAAAAAAATAATGATATAGGGGTTTATTTGAAAAAAAAAAAGAAAATCAATATTTAAAGAAAAAAAAAAAAAA
>VUQK01018502.1:35569-45741 GCA_015106715.1 Bujurquina vittata | reverse complement strand
TCGCCGTTTATTTTTGCACAAAACGCGCATCAAAGGTGAGGACAATATACAGGAAAAAGCATGGCATAAATTATTGGGCATAACTCTGGTTTTACGTGGCCTAGCAACGTAATTTAAAAACTGGTGCGTAGTTTGAAATCTTCACATTCGATTCATGACAGCAACGTCCCGATCTGCTGTGCGTAGCACCACGCATGCGCACAGCAGATCGGACAGCGGAACCAATGGAGTCTATCAACATCAGCTCAGGTCCTGCTGAGTAGTTATGTTTTATACAGAATTTATAGCTAAATAAATAAAAAGTCTGCATCAATGGAAAATTCAAAATATATTGAAGGGATGATGAAAAATTTACTACCAAGTCAATTCTCTTACTACCTTTTACTAGCCTTAATTTGAGCTCATTTAATTTACTACCTTTTACTACCCCGCGGAAACCTTGATTAAGTCCGAAGCGCTCCCACACTGCTCAACTTTGAAACCAATTCAATTTTGTATTTTCTCCCCCAGAGTCAAATAGCGTTTCTTTAGTTTGTTAACTCCTCACCTGCAGACGTACAAGACAATACGCCTCAGCTGGCTACCTGACGCCATAGTTCACATCCTGTTACGCTAAGGAAATGAGACAGGGAGGGGACAGTGGAGAGCACCAGAGTTAGAAACGATAAAGCTGATAAATAAAAATTGTCTACCTCATTTTAAGTTATCGTGCGATTAATTGATTGTTTATCGCAACAGGCCTAACCATCACAATAAATATGAAATAAAACAATGAATTTAAAGTGAATGCAATTTTTATTTTTAAATGAAAATATAATGCGCAAATAAATAAAAATTACCCCTGTCCAAAAGTTGAAATGAGGCTTTAAATTAAATCAATTTTTTTTTTACATGGACAACAACTGAAAGTATTCAGTTCATGTTGAGGTTTACTATTCAGAATGAACGTTAATATTAATGTGTCCTATTGTCCTTCACTCAATAACTAATATACTTGAAATGGTGCCGCTAACCAAAGATCATCCACGAGAGCTTGTTTCCTACACGTAAACTAAGAGAAACATTACTGTACAAACATTAACAGGGTATCAACACAACGCACCAACTCTAAAACGTTCCCATCCAGAGCTAACATCACAGCTCCAGGGTGCCGGCGTTTTAAACGCTCACACACTGCAGTGATGCTGCCGTGGAAGGGTGAGGTTTACTAAATGAAAGACCATCACTAAAACATATACAGTTTTTCCACGCAGTCTGCAACAAATTATTCCATTGGCCCTGTTATGCTGTGAGTTATACATTAACCTAACTAAGCAATGATTTATAAAGGAAATTTTTGTTAACCAATAAAATGGCACGTGCAGCTTTGGATGTTATAAGGATAAAGGCTCCAGAAGAAAGTTTTCTGTCTCCAAATGAAGAAAACAAAGTGTACATGCGCCCCAAAATAAAGTGGTTAACTAACGTCTAAATTAATCTTCTGCCTATATAATATTTTTAGGTATGAGATGTCAGAAAATAAATATTGTAATACAATATATAAGATTAAAAAGTCCTGTGCATAATTGTGTATGTGCTGACTGAAGGCGTTAAAAATATGCACATTAGAAACATTAGATGCCACTGCTCTGTGCATTACTGTCTGATGTAGAGCAGGTGTGCTGGAAATATTACCTACAGATGAATAGCTAAAACTGGAGTTACTGTATGCAGTGTGTGAGCTGCATTGATTTATTTTTTTGGCCCAATACTTGCCCCATTTTTTTGGTGTAGATGTGCATACATTTTTTTCACATGCACAGACAGTAGGTTGAAAATGTGGAAGTGTGGCCTTCTTCCCAACCTCACAATGCTCAATGATTTCATGTCCCTCCCTCTCCCAAATAGTTCCGCACAACCAGGAGCAGAGGAAATCCAACCTTCAAGTGTGAACTGTGAAGAGCTGCTGCAGTAGGAAGGTAACTAAACAGCCACGTGATTGCTTTATAGAAGAAAGCATGAAAACAGATTTCTTCCAAATTAAACTTCAATACCGGTCACCTATTACAAGGTGGTAGGATAATCGTGCTTGGCAGGTGTCGTTGGATGGATAATGTTTTGTTTAATAAACACAAATGAGTGGCGGGAGGTGGACTAACTGGAAAAAAACTGAGTCACAATTCCAAAGTAAAAGGAGAAAAAGGGGAAGTCTTGTATAGTTTGGTGCAGCTGATTAAAGGTCCCCACACTTTCAACCAAACCCCAGGACTCAAGACAGGAGTTCATACCCATATTTGAAACATATTTCAATCTGCAAGTCCTGTTCTAGCTGGTCCCAAGTCTATTTAACATCTAGTAAAACACCCAAGTAGATCTTGGACCAGTCTGTGAACATATGACACCAAAAAAAAAAAAAAAAAAAAAAAAAAAAAAAAAAAAAAAAAAAAAAAAAAAAAAAAAAAAAAAAAAAAAAAAAAAAAAAAAAAAAGCGCAGTGACCACAATGACTTGCATAAGGATGCAGAGCTGAACAGAGAGCACAGATGATAGCAAATTAGCAGCGCTGACAAGAAAAAGCAATCACAGTTCAAAGAGGCAACCAGTTAATGTTATCTTTATTATGCTATATGCAAAAACAACAGTAAAGTTAGAGTCTGGCCTGATATGACATCACGCATGGCAGGAAGTGGAGGTTAAAATGGATGGACAGATGGATAATGAGTAGATTCGTGACGCTGTTTCAACCAGCAAGAGAGCAACAACAGAAAACCTGATTCAACTTTCTTGGCAAGAAAGACAGATTATAACGCCACGGTAACGCAGAAGGGAGAACTAACATTAGATCGATAAGAAACAGTGTTGCCATGTCAAATGCTGTAAGGAATTCAAGGAGAAAGAGAATGACAAACGTAAAAGTGGTATGTCTTATGTATCGGGTTTGTGAGAGAAAAAGGAGTAAAAAAAAATGTCCACTGTGAACAACCATCCCTGAACAGAGGTGCAGTCCCGAGAACCCTTCCCAGGCACCTCAACCTCCACTCACACTCTACGTCAGCCGACCTCAATAGGTCACTTGATAGAGTGGGGCAAGATCTTCCAGGGTTCGAGCTAGCAGCTGATCACCCAGCGCTGTGCCTGGCTGAAGTGTTGTCACGCCAGGCTGAGCATTTCAGCTGTTAGCTACCAGAATGGATCGCTATCATAGTTTAACGCAGCCATTAGCACTAACAAACAGTTGTTCACTCTTAAAGAGAAAAATAGTACTTCCCAAATTGTGAGCTACCTCTTTAAATGTTTATCAACCACTCACAAGGGTAACTCTCTTTTCCTCTTAGAGTTGGGAGGGTGATTGCGGTATCTGTGGAGCTGTTGTAAGCTAAAACCATGAATAATTACAAAGGCGCAGACTAACCGAGCCACAGACATTGAAACAAGTTCATATAATAACATTACAGTAAGAAGAATTACTTTATGTGAGGGTCATTGTATTGTGGAGGCTATTTAGAAGTTCCCCCCCACACCGGCTTTGATAAGAATCACAGACCGTTACAGTAATTGGGAAATAAGGTGGCTGCTGCCTGGTGCTGGAAACTCAGACAGGTCAGCTCCACCCTGAAGGAGAAAAATGCACCAGGAAAGAGCAGATCTGTGTAGGTCTGTTCAATTTCTTCTGGAAAAGACCACTTAGCGGGCCCGTTTCTCCATCAGCTTTCCCAGAAAAGAATTTGTTTCCTGTCCACAAAGGCAGATAACAAGCTCCCCAGGCTCCTGCACACCGAACTACAGGGTGCATGTGAAATATGATGTGGTCTCCAGAGAGAGGAATGGTTTACCAGTGTGAAAGGACCAGGCTTGGGAGGAAAGTTAACAACTATAGGCTTAGCAGCTGCTACATGCACCCTAAAGACTTACAGTTGAAAAGGACCAGCTGTTTTATAGGTGTAAGAACATAAAGCCACATCAGAGTAAGACCTGAATGTTTACAGTATGGACTAAACCTATCAGGCTACAGCAGCTGCTTCATACTGCCTCAGGTAATACCGCTCTCTCATCTACAGAGTATGGAGACGTGGAAAATTAATTGTGAGGATGCCAATCAAAAATGATTTGCAGAGTTTTGACTTTAAGAGGTGATAATGCATTTGATAACAGAAAAAAGCAAAAGTAAACAGTAGGCAGAGCAACACCGAGGCCAATAAGAAAAAAATACAATTAAAATGATGTACTTCTCAATAGCCAAACGACCAACTACTGTGGCAACAATATGCCACTGTATGTGCAATGTACTACACGATGCATAACAATTGAAATTTTTAATTTTTGTATATATATATTTTTTGTACACACCAAAGAAAAAGCAGCAGCCTAATTGCTTGTCACGTGGAGGCATTTCAGGATCCAAGTTTCTACTGTGTTGGCTGACGTAAGATTGCAGACTACAGAGTTCAAGGATCAGCAGAGTGGTAACATGTCTCACTGGCGAAGCCTCAGGAATGCATTTGTCATACTGACCTACTTCTGATCTCTAAGGTGGAAGAAACAGCCAAGAAATAAGCCTTTAATCCAGAGCTGTGGGAAATCAAAAAAGCAAATGGACAAGAGCCATGTTGTAAATCATACAGCTTTAACCGGTGATTGCTATTATTTCACCAAATCTGCTCTGCACAGTTTCTTGGAATTAAAGGAAGTCATTTATTGCAACAGTAAGTAAATTAAAAAAAAAAAAAAGAATCGTGGCAGATAAATTAACTACCTCACACTTTTTGTAGGATCTCAAAACCTTAAAGGGTGGAAATTACACCTCAGAAATATAGCATCTTCCACCAGACTGTTTGGCTTCATGTCTGTATGACTCAGCACTCAACACAGGAATATAGTCATCATCACGACCTGATTCACTTCAGCACAAAGTTGAAATGGTAACTGGATATTCATTTGTTACTTTACAAGTGTTTGCGAAAGAAAGTTAACCTCAAGCAGTTCACAACATTCCTTTTGATTCTAGTTACAGCCATCTCTCCTTTTAAGGACCTACTGCAGGCTCGACCTGCCATAACATGCATAGTAGTTTAATATTGTGGTGGGAGCACCCAGCCTCAGATGAGTCAACCACATCAACAAACCACTGGGCAAATGAACCAAAGAGCTGGGGTACATCCAGCTGCTCATGACACAGCGAGAGCTGCCTTCACAGGACTTCCTTCCTTCCTTGTGTCCTTTCATCCAGCACTTTTCCCATTTCCACAATATACTGCAGGTTCACGGGGGGTTAGAGCTAGTTTCTCCCTGCGTCAGTCAGTAAGGGGTCAAAGTGAGTCAGCATCATCAGTTCCCGACATAAATCCACACCATTTTCTACAAGAAAAAAAAAGCCTGCCTCATCAGATCCAGATCGCTGTGATGTTCTGGTGTATTTAGTGTGATTTGCTGATTGTGTTCATCATATGGAAATTGAATTTTAAAGGCAAGTTTGGCACAGTTTATTATGCTTAAATCTAAGTGAATACCCGTGTAGCAGAGCACATTGCATGCTGGATCATACTTACACTATATTGCCCAAAGTATTTGATGTCTGCCTTCACATGCATATGAACCTGAGTAACATCCCATTCTTAATCCATAGGGTTTAATATGATGTCAGCCCAGCTTTTGCAGCTATGACAGCTTCAATTCCTTTGTGAAGGCGTTCCACAAGGTGTATGTTTATGGGAATTTTGACCATTCTTCCAGAAGCGTATCTGTGAGGTCAGACACTGATGTTGGACAAGAAGGCCTGGCTCGCAGTCTCCACTCTAATTCATCCCAAAGGTGTTCTATTGGGTGGAGGTCAGGACTGTGCAGGCCAGTCACACCAAACTAGCTCATCCATGTCTTTAAGGGCCTTGCTTTGTGCACTGGTAGGCAGTCAAGTTGGAAAAGGAAGGGGTCATCCACAAACTTTTTCCACAAAGTTGGGAGCATGAAATTGCCCTAAATGTCTTGGTATGCTGAAGCATTAAGAGTTCCTTTCACTGGAACTAAGGGGCCCAGTGCAAATCTTGAAGAACAACTCCTGAAGGACAAACCCACACCATAATCTCCTCCCCACCAAACTTGAATCTTGGCACAATGCGGTCAGACAAGTCCCATTCTCCTGGCAGTTGCCAAACTCGTCCATCAGATTGCCAGGTGGAGAACTGCGATTTGCCATGCCAGAGAATACGCGCTGCATCCATGAAACCCATTCCATGCCTAGGTGCTTGATTTTACACATCTGTGGCCTTGGACGTGATTGGAGCACCCGAATTCAATGATTTGAATGGACGAGTGAATACTTTTGGCAATATAGTGTATGTCTCTTTAGAGAGCGAAACTGCAGCCAGCCACCAAGCAAACATCCTCCCCTACTCTGGTCCACATCCTGATCTCAGAGGGAAACTGCTAGTTATGATAACACGAAGGTGCAAACAGACATACTACAGCCCAATAAACACCCACCTATCCAACTGCACCCTCTGACCTCAGAGTAGATGTACAAAGTCAAGCATCAGTGCAGCTACAGTGTAAAAAGGAAGTTCTTGAAATGTGAGAAACAAAGGTTCAGTATCACTGATCAATAGAACAAATGTCCAGTCCCTCAGATGGGACAGGATAACAGTCTTTGCCCTGTCAGGTCAAGACCCTTCTGCTCCACAGACTGACTGCTGCTGCTGTTGTTTTGGGTTGATGTATGGGCCCATCAGGAGTAATATGGTACTCCATACCAGCCTCCTGTAATAACATATTTTGTCCATTTAAAATCAGTGCATCCACATATACCTTACCCGACTTCTTTCCAGATATGTTGTAGGGGTGCTGTTACCAAAATCACGCTGACAAAAGTGGCGACATTTCTCAAATATCACTTCTGATTACGGAAGATCTATATTATTATTTCTGCCAGCTCAGGTAAATAGTAGCGTTTGGACTACATGCTTGAGAGACTGATATATTTGAGTGGGAGTGACTACTACCACCATTCACTACATTCCACAGGCTGTCCCATTAAAACCAAGGATTTCATCTGTGGTGCACCAGCAGAGCAATGTGCATGCTCCTCGCACTAAGAAAATTAAGATTTATAACCGGCCTGTGCAGTCAACTCGTTAAGCTGCTCTATTAAAATCAACAGAGCGTGACATTCCCAAACGTGCAAAGGTGCAGCCTGCGGATGGCACGGTAAAAAAAAAAGATCCATCGTTTGTCAAACGACCGAGAGAAGCGTGCCTTCTTACCTTTGTATCCCATATTTATAATCCGATTGTGAACAGCTGTATTGAATCCATTTTCGTATGTAAACCCAAATTTCACAGTGACGTCAAATCCAGAATGTCTATTTTTTTTTACGCTCGGTAGGAATCTAGGGAACAGAGCAACACAGCACAGAAGGCGCAACTTGAAACTGACTGAGAGGGAGCCGTCGAAACCATTACGCCGACAAGGAGGGGGGAGAGCTCAGCTCTATAAATAACGACTCATTACTGAAATTTGATTGACCAAATAATGTTACTGTATTTCATGTTAAAATAAGAGTACAATACAGTAACAGGGTGTATACTGAACAGAGACGACCCTGTTCTAGCATGTATCTCAATCTTTCTGAAAACATAGGGTGCGCAACCCCCGCTCCTACTTGAGGTGAGCCTGCGTGTTTTAACTCAGTTTAATCCAATTGGTCTCTTCCAACGTGACGCAGCAACAGTGCTGCCGATGCAGTAAACGTGGTTTGCACAACAGGGTATGGCTGGCGGGATTTCGCTTAACATGACACCCGAACTGTCAAGATTTATATTATTTTTAGTTACTCTAAAGTATTCGACGTTACCTTTTGTGCGATTCTGTATATTGACTTAACGAGAGAATTAAAAAGAAAAAAAAATGGGAAACGTGAGAGTCCTGATGTAGGATGATGATAAATTATTGCTGATAATAATAATTAGCCTGCACATAAATGGGTGATACCTGTGAAATTGTTTCCTGTGCTATTGGGTTTATGTATCACTTATCTCCCATCATGCTGAGAATGAAATAAGTCTAGATAGCTGAGTTAGGCACGTGATTCAAATGAGCACTTGTGGCACCTAGGAATTTTATATGGACAGTAAAATAAGTAGGCTGGAGGGATGAGGCTACATGACATAAAGTAATGGTTAATGTTCCTGAGATTTGTGTATCTCTTGTGTCAGTCTTAAAGTTTCTTTTCTGCTGAAGGAAATCTTGAAAATACGATTCCAAAGGAAATTCCAAAGCTCATTTGTTTGTTTTCTAACAAAGTATAGACCCAGATTGTGCAGTGGTTTCAGAGGGGCTGAAGTTTGCCTTAGTGGAAAACCATAAGATTACAATTTGGGAAAATTATAAGTTTTAAACAATCACTTTCAAATGGCAAGAAACCGTTTAGTGAGTCTTTGGCCGCTTCCCACAGACAGAAATATGCATTAGTGATACACAGCTTTTGTTTCAGTCACAGCGTAGTCCAAGACTTCTCTCCAAACTACAAAAAACTTTTTGTATACGTCAATGGGTCCCCACTCCAGACTGCAAATGAACCTTGTCAAAGGAAAGGCCCTTATTAACCAGTCAAAATCACTACTGGTTCAAAAATATAACTGGATCACAGGCAAGCAAACACAGCGCAGTCTCAGAAATGTGTCAGCTTGAGATAAATTTCATCCACTTGGATCAGAAAAAGACTGTATCTGTATTCTGTGTAAAGCAGTACATTCTTTGGCCATGTTGGAAGGAGGAACCCTTCAGCCACTATCAGCTCTCGGCACATTACAGGAACTAGCAAGGCGGACACCTTCCCATCAGCTTATGTCCCTGGACAGATAGTCTGGCTGGTTTTTGAGAGTAAACAAAGACACAAGGCACTTGCAGCCCATGTTTAAACTGTAACTTAAATACAGCAAAGTGGCCAAGTTGGTACTTCAACATTAGTTTGGTTTATTTTGTTTAAATCATTTTTTTAAGCACATAATTTAACAAATAATATGCTGTATTATATATAAATATAGAAATCTGTGGAAAATATTAGTCCCACCTATACAGGGAGGAGATAAGATACAGGGATATCAAAAACAATTATACTAGAGGAGATAAATGGGCAGAGGTCAACACTGTATAATGCCATATACTAACCAGACTATTATAGATAAGTCACATATAATGGGTTTGCAGGCAATTTCTGTTGAAACATAATGCAGACAATAAAACCATTATAAGTACCTTGCCAAACATTTATTATGTGAGCTGCATAACGTTTTCTTCAATGTTACCCTTACAGGTCAGACAATGTTAATTAGGGTCTGTAGCGCTTTATCATATCTTATGCATGTTTTGCAATATTAGTGTGAGGTTCAAATGTAAGATAATGTAAAACATCAACATTTTGACCATGAAAGAATTTGCAGTTAGAAAAGCTCACAGTTTCCAGCACCACAAAGACATTTTACATACAGTAAGAGGTCTGCAATCAGAACGAACTGTCCTAGTTGAATTTGCATGGATTTTCTAATTATACAAACCACAGGGGGGCACAGAGAGTCAGCCAGGTCTAATTGTGTGGAAATGAGCGAGACAGAAAAAGGAAGACAGACTTGGAGGAGCACGACAGGACTAAGATTAGCAGTCGGAGGCTGGATGACTTGCTGCCAGATCATAATACAGCTGAGAGAGTTTCACCATATTATGAAACTGCCTCCAATTGCACTGAGCAAATTGGTTCCCACCACGCCTCTGTTCACTGTTAATGTCTGTCGTCAGCTTTTGACTTAGCATGAGTGGAAGCTGAGTGAAGCATACAGACAAAGGGTTGTCTACCTAAGGTGAGGCAGGCTGCATGCATTCTCAACATCACAAAGGAATTACTGATGTCATCCCTGAAATCTTCAAAGGCATCTGTCATGTCACATTATCCAGTTCTGATGACAATGGATTGCATCAGATCTCCTTTCATTCGCTTGCAGTGCAGCAGGTGAAAGGGTAATAAAAGGTGGAGTACTCACTGAGTGAAGACAGGAACAAGCTGAAGATCCAAAAGCTATTCCTCTGAATGAGATTGTTGTCTTTCTATCTTCCTTCCTCCCTTTCCTCTTCCCTTTTTCCCTCTCCTCCTGCCCCCCCCCCCCCCCCTCCCCCCCCAAAAAATATCCCCGGCCCCCGTCCCCGTTTTCT
>VUQK01018502.1:0-25924 GCA_015106715.1 Bujurquina vittata | reverse complement strand
TGAAAGTTGGTTCCAGTGAGATTGGGAAGAGGAGCCGGGGGGGGGGAACAGCTGCAAAGACCAAATCCAGTTTGTACTCCTCCCTGCCTGTGCGTTTGTGTGTGTTTGTGTGTGTGTGTATGTGTGTGTAGACATGTCCGAATGTGTGCTGGTTCTATTTTTAAACGTCTGACCCCGTGACCTGTGTCGAGGCACGCAACTCCTCCAGGTTCTCTCTCATTTCACAGATGCCCTTTGCAGCGAGCCTCCTACCATCACCCCCAGCAGCCCGAATGTTCATCTGCACTCGCATGATTTGAGCGTGCATAATGATGTAACAGACAAAGAATACACACAGTCATACATGGGGCAATTTTTTTAACAGCAGAAAAACAGTGCAATGAAAGTTGCATTCGTTTCTTGATTTTTATTGTTTTTGTCATTTTATGTTGTGTCCACTTGGGGGCTGCACACACAACATTGACAGTGATCTATTATCATGTAACACTGGAATAAAGACAGAGATCACCATGTCTGAACACCACTCTCATAAGAAGAGAACGCTGGATTAAACGTTGTCTAAAATATAGGGAAATATTGGATTTTACTACATCAGAGGATTAATTTTGCACTCTTTGTCTAGTTAACCGTATGAAGCTATTATAGTTAACAAAGACTTGCTAAAATAGTGATATTACACGACTACAAGCTGCATACAGTCGAGGCACTTTAGTTTAACTTACAGATATATAGCAGCCTAAAACTGACACTTGGAAATGTGACTTGTTGGTAGCAAAATTGAGACATTTTGGGTGTCAGGAACCCAAAGTTGTGCCACTCCTCCTCGCTGTGCCTCAGATAGCAAACACCAGCATCATTTGGGCAACTTTTGACACTTATGTGTCACTTACACCACTGGCTGTGATGTCATGTGAGCCAGCATGGCCAAAAAGCCATGAACCATCAGTCCAGTCCAAATGTTGTCCAAAGAAAACTGCAGATGTGGATCAAATCTGGGCCAATTATTTACTGCTACTTGGGATTCCCTTTTCTTTTTGTCCTGAGGAAAGGCTTTATTTGTGGTTTGCTAACTTACAAAAAAATTCATTTGGTGTTCTTTCCCTGTTGGTAGTGCATCCCACCACACTGAAGCCTTTAGGTAACAATATCGGAGCCACTGTGGCTCTGTCATTGTTACCCCTCCAGGGTGGGCAGGACTAAATTGTGCTCTGCCTCGATGGCTAATACTGTTAGTAAACGAGTTAATATTTATGCATTCAGAGACTAGTAAATCTGGCTACTTTAATTTGGTTGGCTATTTCATGACACTAGAATCTAACTCTTTAGAGAACCCTAGCCAGGTTAATTGTTTTATGTCCTTATCGCACTTAAATCTTTGTTAACGAGGTCAGGGTTAAACTGAAGGGGGACATATTAAAGAGAAACCAAACTGCAATAAACGTAACCCCCCCTCCAAAAAAAATAAATAAAAAAATAGACTCTTTACACGTGCATTTAAATCAAAACTTGATGGCGGAAGCCAGACATGGTCATTTGGCTTCCATTTTTTTCCTGTGCAGTTCAATGACCATTTTCAGTGGCAGGATTTTTTTTGTTTGTTAAAGGTATCCAACTCAAGAGGTGAACCACTGTTGTGTCTACACACAACACAGCAAAGAACAAATTTTTAATTGTATCTTTAGGCACTTTGTTATTTATAGACTGCCACAGAAACATATCATTTGTTCTCATTTCTTTAGCTGAATCTATGAAAAAGGGTGATAACAGGCAAAAAAAGTGTTTTTGCACTAACAATGTGATTCCCAAAGAGCTATCCGCTGGAAACTTGTTATATCAACATTTTGAGGAAACTGGGCGAGTGGAGGACAAAGGAAGAAGTGGCAGGCCTAAAAAAATATCTACAGCAGAAAAACAGTACATGAAAATCATGTCCTTAAGAAATAGGAAAAAGTCCAGCACAGACCTGAAACAGGCCCTGAGCGATGCATCAGGCCCTTCAGTTGAACCATCTACTGCTTGCTAAAACATCATCAGAACTGTTTTAACTGGAAGGGTGGCTGTCAAGAAGCAAGTTTTAAGGAAGGGAAACAGGGAGAAAAGGCTGAGGTATGCTAAATTACACAAGAACTGGTGAGGTTGGTTCATACAGTTGCTGACGGAGGAGATCAGGAGGGAGGTACGACATGGTGGAGGCTCTGTCATGGTTGATCCCCTGGTGAATTTGAGCCCCAACACCGCCGGCATTTCATCCAGCGATGTTGGGGATCTTGTCAAAATCGATGGAATTATGATTGCAGAAAAATACTGGCCAGTGTTTGATCCACCACGCAGCACCATCTGGAAAGCATCTGATTGGCAAGGATTTCATTTCTCAGCATGACAATGACCCCAAACACACTGCCAGTGGAGTAAAAGCATACTTGGATAGAAAAACGCACAGTGGAACATTATGAGTCATGGATTGGCCTCCCCAGAGCCCGGACCTCAGCGTTACTGAAGCAGTGTGACATCATCTTGACAGAAAACAGAACAAAAGGCAGCCAGCATCCAAAGAAGAGAAGAGCTTTGAAATGTTATTCAAGGAGGCTAGGGAACTATTTTTGAAGACTACTTAGAGCAATACAAGAAAGCTGCCTAAGAGAGTTCAGGCCGTGTTACAAAGGTGGTCATAACATGCACCTATTTCCCATTTTCCAAGCAGAATATGAAGAAATGAGTGGCAGCTCAAGACTTCCTCACAGTGCTGCAGCCCGAGAACATAACAAAGTTTTGTGGTTGCTACATTAATTAAATTGACAGCGGGGGGTCACAAACCACAACTCCAGCGTGCTGACAGCCTAAAAAGTTTTGGGTATCCGATACAAGACAGTAGAAAGAAATTCAAAATTATTTGGAGCATTTCTCTTTGACAAAGTGGGCCGATGCATATACAACAAATCCAGAGAGGGACATTTTCAAACAGAAAAACAAAGGAAAATGGTGAAACGAGCGGCTTCAAATGTTAGTATCCAATCAACCGAATGTTACATTCAGGGCAATGCTACCCATAAATGTTGTGGTTGTTTAATGGATAATATTGGATAGCCATGGAAGTTATGAGTACTGTTTAGTCAAAGCCTGCCCACATCACTGCATCATTACTGGGTTCCCTGCCGACAGTGATCGCATTGATACTTTGCACTGTCACAACAGCAAATCTCATTAATGTCGCTCCATGACCAAATTAACATGCACTAAAGGAAGAAAGCACTATGCAGGTTATTTCTGCAGTCAACTACGGTCCAGTAAAGAAAAAGCAGACGGCACAAGACAAAACCACACCCCTGCAGCGTCCATCTGCTAACTAAGACAAAGCCATTGGAGAAATAATGGCTTAAAGGGATTACCTGCTGATTATTGTCCAGACAGCGGCTCTTCTAAACGAGGTAAAAGGACCACGTGTTTTAAATGCAAAGAAACACATAACTAGTGATAGCACCACATTCTGGCCCTTTTCACGCCTTCAGCATCTTTAGTCTTTGCTCTGTCTTTATGGTTCTTTTCAGTGTTAAGTGTGATTTCAAGATAAAGGTGGGATGAAGATTATTTTTGTGATCTCCAATTCTCTTCTTCCACACACACACACACACACACACACTAATAGTTGCCTGGCCGGAGTTGCTGCTGCTGATGCAGATTCTCCTGAAAACATCCAGAGGATGTGGTTTCCAGAACAGCAGCGCGGAGAGATCCAGTGTCTGCTAATAGGGATTAATGCTTTCAGAGGATCAGCTGTGGCATACCGGATAGCTTTATAAAGTTTAACAAAATCCCACAGCCACTGAACTACATGCACTGCTGCTGCAAGAAATTGCACACACCCTGTTAACAAGAGATTTGTGTTCCACAATTAGTTAAGACTTTATAAAATCATCATCTTTTCTTGCACTGCTTTTTCATAAAAAATAAATTCTTTAAACAGGACCAGTACTTTCTAGACTCCAAAAACTTTCATGATTGCTGGAAATGATACTCTCTGGCCTTCAATAAAAATTGCATTCTTATTTATTTTGAAAGGTAAACAGAGCATCTGCTTGCCTGTCTGCTAGAAAAGACAATGTGTGCGTTTAAATGTCTCAACTTCTTGGGCTAAGCACACAACAGTTAGATCTGTGGAAGACACCCAGCAGCAGCTGACAGGCAGAATCAGAGTCTGAAATCAGCTGCCGAGCAAACGGACACCCTCTCATGAATGACAGCTATTCACCTCTCCCTAGAACATCATATGAGCGCTGCCTCCTACTCAGCAAAGCAGCAGCACACAATGTCACACTGTGTCTTCTGATACAGTAGAGCCTGGTGGAGAGCGGGTGAGGGAGAAACAGATAACCTGCACCGTGACCTTGAGGAAAGGGATCGCCCACTGGCAACCAGAAGTGATGTCAGCAGGAGTTACCCGACCTGACACGAGGCAGTGCAATTGTGCATCTAACGCATGCAGACACTTTGGCTTCTAAACTTAGACAAAATGTGTGTCATGCACCGTAAGTAGGGCAGCACTGGCTACTGGCAAAAACAAAAAAAAACACCCATCATTTTCTTCTTGTACCCTTCTCTAACCTTTCCTTCTCGCGCTTTCCCAAAGCCGCTGGCTCATCTGTTATGAAAACAGACTCTGCTGGAGGTCCATGCCTTTCCTCCATTGCATCAGGTGACTCTGCTTATGTCATACGCATGTCCAGAAAATGTCAAATTCAACTTATCACTAGTGTTTCTGCATTCCTGGCTCAAAATTCGCGCTGACATTCTCACCTCGGTGCCTTGCAGAGAAGACAGGCAGAGAAATGAGAAAATGAGCCAATTACAGGGCAAAGATCACCTGCACTGGCTGCTGGAGGGAGAGACATGAAAGGGTGGAAGGCAGTGAAACGTAGGCTTTAGACAACACAATGAAGTTGCAAGCACTGCTGGTCATGATAGAAATAGCAGGAGGAAAAAACAACTTGTGTGTGGCATTTGAGGCAAATAAAGGCACTTCATGTAAAATTCATGCACGCAGCCGATGCTTAAAGTGAAAACAGCAGCATCCCTCTGTGACATCAGTGCCAGCTGGCCCTCAGCTGGGTACTGCAGACGATCCCTGCAGTGTCTCCATCAGTCAACCAATCCTGCTGCCATTGAGTCATGCTGTAGGCAGCGGCAACTCTGATGGTATGTAACCGCACAGCATGCAGAGAACTGCATAAGAAAAAGAAGAAGCCATGCTTGTAAACAAGGAGGGCGAGGACCACATCCTCCCACAGCAGGTCCAGTTCAACAAAGCCAGCAGCTGTAAGGGCCCATCGTAGGCTGTGTCAACAATACTTGCTTCATTCACAATGTCATTTTCTTACACACACACACACACACACCACACAAATGTCTGCAACTAGACCCTATACAGGAGAACCCAAACATCTACAATACAAAAACAAACGATGTGGAAAGACACCCTGTCTGTGGTACTTTGGTCTTGTTACATCAGTGCATTCCTGAAATGCGACTCTTTATCCAGCCAAAGAATACACATACGCAGCTATAGGCACACTGAATGGGAAGCAGACAGCAAGGAATACTCACGAGGGCTTTAAAGATCAGTGAAAAAGAAAGAAGTCCTTGTCCCTCATCAGTAAACTGACTCCTTTCTCAATTCTCCTCCTCCCTGCTTTTTGTCATTCACCGGCAAACTGAAAGCGAGAGCGGCTGAAGGCGGAGAGGGAGATCTGCAGTGCTGAAACTCTGTCAGTGTGCTAATGCCTGGATCTGCCTGCTTCTGTTTCTCTCCTCCCTCCCCTCCCTACATCCCTCACAGTTTTCTCCAAGGTCAGTAGGCAGAACATCTATTTGACTCCTCCCTTAATGGACAATGCCCTCCTACAGGCTGGACGCACGGGCAGTAATTACCATCATGATCCAGATTAACTCCTGGGTGTGCTCTTGTTGTGTGGGTCCAGGCTGCACTCAGCTTTCTGAGCTGGGACAGGACAACACACAAACAGGATTACTGTAAGGGAAGGTGGGGAGAGGAGGTGGTGGTGGTGGCGTGGGGGGGTTAGATGCCGCAAGAGGCACCAAGCCGGGACACTCGAGCTCTGCAGCAAACAAGAGATAGATATGAGAAGAAGGAAAGCGGACAGGGTCAGAGACATAAGCAAAACTATCAGCTTTATGAAATTAAAGAGACTTTTTTTTTTAATATAACGTGAAAATTAATGAGCACCTGTGTATAGACAAAGTTTCATGGAAGAGATTGGAAACAAGAAAACGCAACTGAAACACAAGAAGTGATCAGCTGTAAATAACTCAAATCAATTACCAGCATTTGCTTCTAAAAATTAAGACCAGATTTATTTGCTGCTCTTTTGGAGCCATTAAAAGTAGCCAAATGTAAGCGCATGGACTGTGAACATTGACTACTCAAGAGTGTGTTGTCTAATACTTGTGCAGTCAACCCCCTGTAGAGACAGCTGAGGAGATTTGTGTGCATTCAGATGCATCACTCACTGGCTTTAGATCCCGCGATGGGGACAAGACACGAGTCAGCACACCAGCACCAAGTGCTCCTTTAAATGTAAACGCAGAAGAGGCGAACACACACCAGTGATCAATCACAGTGATTGATCAATCACAGTGATTGATCACTGGTGCATTGATTTCCTAATTCGTTAATTAAATTAGGGAGTATTTGCATGTTCAGATTTTCCAGATACTGCTGCTTAGAAAAATGCATCTCACCCAAAGCCTAGCGGAAGCATCGAAACAGTCTCTGCTGTACAACAAACATTTGTTGCATGTTCACAATTCCTCAAAAAGACGTAAAGAGCGGAGGACTGACCTCCTTTCACAGACGCCTGGAATCATCCGTGGGAGCCGGTTACATCATTTGCAGCAAGGCAGCAGTCTTTGTTGCGAGCATAGTTCGTTTTCCTGTACTGTGCTGACACCCTGTGGCCTTCCTTTGTAACTACAACATCGGATGACTGACGAATGACGTAAAAGGTTATGATCATTCAAATGAAACCAAACCAAAATAAAAAAAAAAATCTGGTGTAATTTTCACGCTTGTGATGTACATAAAATTCAAAGACAGATCGAGTGAGAGCTGTTTTTTTTTTTTGTATTTCACAAATTCTGAAACGGCATGCTCAAAAACAAGCCAAAGAAATACAACAATTAAACATGCAACAAGAATCAAACAGAAAGTTGGGCCAGCCAACGGATCGTTTTTTACATAGTATAACACGTAGAAAAGGATCGATAAGAAACGATAACAAAAAGAAACTGAGGGCGAACACATGGATGTAGTTACAGTGCAGAACCAGCAGATGGAGGCATACAGTGTGAAACTGATCAACCGTGAACATGACGTAATGGACAAGACAAACTACAGTGCCACTGTCACCTGATGTTCAATTCATTTACAGTTCATCTGCGATCGGATCCACTGATCGACAGCCGTGTTGGAATATTGATGTTTTTTTTTGTTTGTTATAATTGGGTTCATAATAATTGCCACTAATAGAAGACAGTCTGTTATAGTGCTTAATCAATTCAGGTGAGTCCAAAAGGCACGTCACATGAGAAACAAAACATGGCGAAAAATGAGGCGTACACCGAGGTCACATGAGTAAAGTCAGCTGGAAGTCAAGGCTCGTGCAGGGAACATTTCTAATCTGTCATATCAGAAACTGCAAAAACATACCCTCAAGTCCTGCTATAAAAAAAAATCCAAGATTTCCTCTTTTATTTCATTTAAATAAATTATAACTTTAGGGCCCAAAAGCATCACATGTCCTGTGGAAAAAAACCTAGAATGACTCCTAACCAGTACAATGACTAAGAGATTGGTGAACATAATTAAACGATGAAAGGTAAATCCAAAGTTATTTCAAAAGCATATAAAAAGGAGTGGTTAAAGTAAACCATCAATGAAATACAGTACATGTTTTTCCTTCCTGTGCTAACAAAAAGGCAAATCAAACTTTAAATACTGCATGAAACAGACATGGTCGTCCATATGTATCCAATACAGAAATGAGTTCAAACAATACTGGTGTCTGTGACGTTCCCTAATTTACACTTCTTCCATGTGACCGTCAAACGTATCTGTCTACCAATTTGTCCGCAAGGAATCTCTTTTTGATGAACCTGAGCTGTACCAAGTAGTCTCCATACAGTGCATCAAATAACAACATAATGAATACATTAATAATTGACCATAATAGTCAAATACGTCACCTTTTATTGTTTGTAATACATCTGTGCCTGCATCTTTAAAACCTGCCCATAAAACTGTGTCTGAGCTCTTCTTCTCCCATTTGCTTAGCCATCAAGTAATCAAATAAAAAAACAGCACTTTAGCATGAAAAACTGTGTATTATGAGCCAAGAGGCTGAACAATATCAACTGAGACTAACACTGTTCTACTGCAATACGTAAGGAAACAATAGGTAGTATTAGTGTTATTACTGTGTGTGGATGCCCCTTTGTGCCTGCTGTCTGAACTGGATTGCTGGCTGTGAACTATGACCTTACTGTAGGCTCTAACAGTAGGTATGGTCATGTGAACTATCTCACAGTGTCAAGGCATAGCATGGCTCATCATGGCAGAAAACAGGAAGCACCTGATGGTGAAAAGAAAGTTAAGGGCCTGCGTCAAAAATAAGAAAGGTTATGTAATGTAAAAAGACATTATGACTCGAGTCTGACACGCTGTTTCTGTTAGTGAAGGTGATTTAAACCCTGACACAGAATAGTAAGTTTGAGGAAATGGAGCAAGTCCAACATGTGAATCCACAGTAGGTGACATTAGCCTCCCCCGATCCACAGTAAACGTGCATGTTGAGTTCACGCGTCTGTTTCATGCCATCTCTGGTCTGGTATACACTACTGCGCAGCTGATCTAAGGCTTTATCAGCCGTCCTGTTATTCAGTTTCTCAGGGCAGCCTCTTCGGGAACAGACCTCTCTACTTTAGCGGGATCTCTCTGCTGTACAGCTTCAGGGACTTCCATGGGAAGCATTGTCAGATTAGGCGAAGCAAGCAGGCAGGGTCAGTGACACGACTGGTTAGAGCTGGAGACTGGAAGCCAGGACTTCAGCTGTGGTAGCTGGGCACAGCTGCTTGTTTCTGTGAGAGCCGTAACAGCTCCTCCCTGATGGCCTTGATCAGGGAGGCAGAGGAATGAGTGGGAGGAGAAGTATCCAGGGGTGGGGGGGCTGTCAGATAACCCACTCCATCTAAGTGGGTCAGGGTTGCTGTGGGCTCCCTGATAGCACTCCGGTGAATCTGGAAGATAGAGGAGGACGAATATTCAGGGGGTCCATAAATAGAAAGCAGGGAAAGAAGGGCAACCAGAACAACAGGAAAAAAATAGATAAGATAAAAAAAATATCAAGTGACAAAAATAGAAAGAGAACTAGGAAATTATAGGTAATTGTAGGTGCTGCTCAATCAGATTGATTTGTTAGCATCAAATTATTTTAGGTTTATGTATTTTTATTCAAAAGGAAAAATAAAATAAACTTTAAAAAGATTTTTAAAAAATCCCAATAGTTAAAAGAAAGTTCCGAATTTCATTTCATTTTAGGTTTGAATGAAATTAAATGACTTTGTTATTAACAAAATGAAACCGGCAGTTTACTCACTGCTTCTTTTTCAGCCTCTGCCCTCGAGAAATCGTCATCATGAAAGTGGTTCCAGCCTAAGCCTCCATTCTGGCCTGGAGCAGCCCTCCCTCCTGCTGGGTAACCATTCATCCGACTGGACAAACCCACTTGTGCAAGATGATGGAGCTGGGCACCTAAAAAAAAAAACACCCAAATCCACACATTATATTCACTTACATTCATTTCCCAAAGATGTTAACCATAATCACACCTACTTCTCACCCAACCTTAACCCTTACCATATCCTTAAGGTGTACTTAACTTAAAACTATGGGACCTTTTGTCCTCTATCGCATCACTATGTAAACAGATTCATTGACGTTGTAACAGTCGTGTTAATGTTATGTTGATAAAAATGAAAACATTCACATATCATTAAAGTAAATAACTTAAGGAAGCTCTTTATGCCTTTGCATGCATATCTACTCTTTCATTTCCTCAACAATTGTTTGTGCAATCCGCTTCACGCCTGCTGGGTATATTGTTGTGGACTCAGTGCAGTCCACCATTGCGCTGTATTCTTTAAGCCTCTCTCAGCCTGTAAACATAGAAGACATGCAACTGTCTTTACTCAACATTATCGTCTCAAAATGTGGCAACTGCATGCAAATTTACACCCATTCTGAGTGCAGTCGCAAAGTTATTGGCAGCTGTCTGGCTAACGGTAGTTCATCTTCGGTCAGACTATCCCAGCTGGCACAGGGCGAGAGTCAGGGTACACCCTGGACCAGTTGCCAGTCTATCACAGATGTTCATGAATCATTGCAGATAAGTATTGACAACCTGAATCAGCTGTATATTTTGCTGACACACCCCATTCCTGCTGCAGCGAATGGCTTTAATCACACATTCAGGCTGTAATCAGCCAGTTCAGAAAAAGCATATGTTAAACGAGCACAACAAGAGTTATCCCGATGTAGCCACAACTAGTGCGCTTTATATCAGTGTTGCATATTTGCAGCAGCTTATTGTCAAATGACGGCAGAAATAAATAGAACACAGTTCTGAAAAATTAGCAGCAATGGGACATGTTGGTCTTTATGGGTATATATGGGAGTATATTTACAAGCAGTCAGTAAACAGTTTGTTGACATGTCTGCAGCTCTTTTCACCGAGCGGGAGATAGTGTTTGCTCTAAATGACTTGAATAAGGCATAAAGAGAACAGCTGCAACCCACATCCAGAAGTGATCTAAATTAAACTGTGCCCCAAAACAAACACTCAGATAAAGACGATACGTGTGCTCGTTTATCTTTAAGCGTTATTAAAATGTGGGTTTCTTTTTTTTCATAGGAAAAATCTGCCAAGAAAATAAATAAAAATTGAAAATGAGATGCAAAGATTAATGGACACCGTGAGCTTTGTTTGTGGGACGGTGCAAGAGCCTGAACATAAAGTATCTCATGACCCTTAATGTGTTTGTGCGTTTGTGTGACGCTATCCAACTTCTTTTTGTACCTGTGGTTCCCCCTACTGGACGTGGTCGGGCACATGAGGGCAGCTCATCAGCGTAGAGGCCCCTGCTGGAGTACAGGCTGTCTGGCTGGAGCTGCTCACTGTGCCCTGCTGTTTCTCCTGGTGGCAGGTAGCTTGAGCCAAGGCCCTGCCTGAAACACAGAGGAAAAATCAGCACGTTTTAAGAAAAATATAGGGTTGCACCAACAGAGGAATTCAGGCTAATGGCCAATGATGATTTATGTATTTATGTACAGTAATGGGTGAGTGTGTCCAAACTTTCGACTGGTGCTGTATTTGTTCTGCTCTTCATCGCGCCATCTTTGAACATTAAGGTTGTGCAAAACTGATGTGACACAACGTAAACATCAGCCAGTGCCTTTGTTAAATGTCATCTTATTTGGTCACTTCCACTACCTAGATTCAGCATCTGCAGTGTGTCTGTGTGCGCCATCTTTTGACCTGATTCTTTAAAACAATAAAATAAAGATGACTATTTTTTTGTTATTCATGAGGCCCAACTCTGGGGATGTATACTGACCTTGGTGCGATGCCTTGCACTGCAGTGGAGGACATGCCCATCTCAGTGAATCTCTGGGGAAGACAGAGACACACAGTGCTTAAGTGACAATGATCAAGTAACAGGTATATTCACAACCTACACTGAACTGTTTTCGTGTGGCACCAGGACAGAGTGAATACAAACACTGAAAAAAAGGATTCGCAGTTGATGTTGTTATTTTTATGAATACACAGCCCTACTGTCTCTGCTGCTATATAGTGTGAATTTGGGTTGTGGGGCTTACTTTATATAGTGAACACTGTTACGTTTTTATCCCTTTCATTTTACTTTACTATGGACCATCCTTGTGTCTGGAATAAAGATTGACTGATTGATTGATCGTTATCTTTCACCAAGCAAAGTTTTGTTGGACATGGCTGCACTTGTAAAGCACTGATGAGGTTTTCTTCTATTCATGTGACACTCAATGGCACTAACAACCTGTATTTAATTTCAGCTAAGCTCTCTACCCTTCAATATGAATTTCAAAGCAAGGGATAATTGTACATAAACAGTATTATGCAGTTGTAGCTAAGTGTTAACAACAGAGGCTGGCACTGCATAAACTGCCCTTGCTTTTTAGAGCCTTTCAAGCAGTTTCTTTGAAAGCAGCCTACACTAACAGGAATTAGAAAGATTAGGTGGGCGATGGCTATATCACTGGGTCTTAGGAGCTGTGCATAGCCGATGGGGGTTAAGGTTGCAGCTCCATGGGGGTAACAGATGGAGGAATACTTAAGTGACTAGTCTGCTAAGAGGACATGATTAGACTCGAAGCAGTAGGCCTCATGGTGAGAGCCAGAGCAAAAAACCTTAAGAAAGTGGGGTGACAGTGACCAGAAAGTTGTCTCCTACTGTTTGGGCAACTATCAATTAATTAAATATGTATTTCTCAGTTCTCAAATTAGTGGAATCGACAGGGGCATACAGAATATACCTTACAGAAAATCAAACAAGCAAAGGCTTCGATGGCATGGACTGGTCTTGTTCAATGTAACAGAACAACTGAATGATTTATTGCTGACTGAATGGTCAATGCTCTGTTTATAGCTAGACGGCAACTTACACTGGGGAAAACTTGGTAGGAAAGACCCCAAGGTCTCGGCCCACGACCTGGTGGGCTGGAATTAGGGGGGTTGCTGTTGACCCCTGGGAGGGTGATCCCTGCGGTACTGCCCTGAGAGGTGGGTGACACAAGAGCAAAGGCATCATCCAACAGGGAGTGCATCTGCTGCCGCGCCTCCTCAATGGAGGGTTGGGGAGGCATATACGGTGGTGGGGGAGGGGCATGGCCTGGAGGAGAGGAAGTGGGGGCTGGGAAGACATCATCTGTGGGGGAGGGACTCCTGTGAGGGGATCCTGGGCCTTGGTCAGGGTCCGACTGGAAAACACACACACGGCACAGAGCTCAGAAAGGTTATAAAGTACGTGAAAGGTTTTCCAAATGCTTCCGAGTTACTCACCACATAGGCCACATTGTTGACCCCAGGGCACCTCCTGTAAGCAGCATCACTGTCTTCAGTAATGAGATGGTCTTTGTCTGCTTCCATCATGCCTCCATTCATCTGGTCCTTCATCCGCTGTTTTGGCGAGCGCCTCCCTCGACCACTGAGAAACGCATGGAGAAATACTATCAGCTCTGCACACCCATACACAGAAATCCAGGTTCTCCACCTAAAACTCAAACCACTCACTGAGACAAAATATTAGCCCTAACCTTTTCTTGGGTTCCATGAAGACAGAGGGCATCTGTGCATCTGGGTCCAGAATCTTATCAATTTGCATCTGTTCTTTCTGATAGATGCGATCCTGATCCTTTGCATCTCCAAAACCAGTGATCATGTCATCCATAGCAGGGAAGTCATAGTGGCCCTTCCTCTTCGCACGTAGACGGATCTTGTTACGATGGTGCTCAATCTCCGACTTGTGTCTCAATGCTACCTGAATCTGAGGTTGAATTTTAACATCGTCAGAATTTATTTACTTCAGACAAAAAAAACAAAAAAAAAAACAAACCTTTGGATTATATAACTTCTTAAAAAAAAGAAAATCAGAGGAGCAAACCTCTTTGGTCATTTGGCTTGTGTCAGACAATTTGCCGTTGATGGGTGGACTGTGTATTGGTGGGACAGGCATGGGTTGCATGGCAATAAGCTGGACTTTATTAGGGAGTCTCTTGCTCGCGTCAGTGGCACGAGACATCCGATCAACATGTTCAAATATGGAGGCTGAGGACAGCTGTTCATTTGTATCACTCATAGGAGGAGGAGGACCTGTGGAATAAAAGATGAAACCAGGAAAACAAAGGTCGTAACTCATAAAATGTGAGCAATGAGTTCACACTAGACGCTAATGCTGATTTAAGCTAGGGGACTGACAACTACTGCATAATGATGGCGAAAAAAACGTGGTTACCACCGGACTATATTGAAAATATTGCCTGTAACTAAAGTGTGAAGTAAATTTGTGGTGGTTGCGTGAAACAAACACTGATGTCTATTTGCAAAAGCTGAGCGGCATTTCAAACAATGGCTTTTGCCTTTGTTTGGGATGTTATTGTTTCCATACTGTGACTGACAGCTCAGGACACAGTGATGGAGGGTGAGAACAAGCTGAGCGCAAAACTACCACAGAAAGTAACAGACAACACACAGACACGGCTGCTGGAAGGTCAAGCCTGAGGTCTATAGGGACACAGACAGAAAGTGGCAAGCTCTTACCAATTCTATTCTTGCCTGCAAATCACAATAGAAAGGAAAGAGAGTCTTACTGGGGTGGAAGAGATCAAGTAAAACAAAAATAAAAGTGCTGGAAAAAAGAAGCCATGTCAACTGAGGTCTGGCTGACATGGCTGCATGAAGGAAAAGAAACGCAACCAGGAGAGCTAAAGAGAAAGGAAAATCCATCAGGCAGAAAAAAAAGAAAGGAAGGAGATACTTTTGATGAGAAGAAAAGCCTAACCTTAAACAGGTCGTCCGTGACCCGGCAGATTGTAAGAGGTTAAAAGCACTGGGTAGAGTATATAAAGTCACAGGCAGACATATCAATAACAAAACAGAGACTATTCCTCTGTGTGTGAGTCAGGCTTTGTGCCCGACTGCCTCGAGGTCCAGCACGTAATCTCTGACTGGCACTGCAGGCTCGAATCTATCAAAAAGCTGTCAGATAAAGAAACTTGAGCATTTTTTTCCTCTTTCCTGAACTCCTCTTTCTGGTCTTATTTTAACCACTGAATGGAATTCCTACCAGCTGTTTCTTATACCTCTGTTTTATGTCACTGCCTGGTTCCATGGGTATGTTCTCTTCACTTTTCCTCTGCTTTGTTTTTTCCTCCCTTCACAATCTCAATCTGGCCTTCTTGTCAATCAGAGGCGAGTGTGGTTGCGCTCTCTTTATCTATTCATGTCAGCCAAGTCCCTTCATTTCCCTCCTTCCCCCTCCCCCTTATATTTGCTCTCTCTGTCTGAAGGAGTGATTTTGAGTGTTGCCAGGGCCACTTACCATTTAAAACATTAATGGGGACCTTACGGGTCTGCTTGCTGTCGCTGGGCGTGGCCTGGGCTCTTAGGTTCTCCTCGGTTGATTCCCGCTCACCGGAATGTTCGCTTAACACAGAGTCACCGTCTGATGAGGAGATCCTACCCAGGAAAGACACACAAACACAGACCCTCACATGAATAATTGAAGCACAAGAACGCACGAACATGCTGCACTGTGATGCATAATCAAAAACAGTGCACTTCCAGAAAGGTAAAAGCTGGGAGGAGACTTCTAAGAAATGATAATATGCGTCATAACTTGTTGAAATAAATGCCTAAAAGAATTTTTTACTGCCAAAATTATTACATTCATTAAATAATTTGTCCTGGGTGGCTGCCAAACTAGGAGAAACAACCAGTGCCAAGCCCCAAATAAAAGTGACTGGTGTAATGGAACATTTGTAGCAGGAGTTAATAGGTGCATTTAATATAGCTGCTGTGCTTGTTGTGGTGTCGGAGTCCGTGTTCTGGGAAATGCTGGCAATGTTGCACATAATCATCTGTCAGCACGATACCAAAACTGAAAGTTCTTCAGTGACACTTTAACATTTAACATAACACTGACCTTCCTCGCCTTCGACCACTGCGGGATGCCTTGGTGGAGGCGGCTGAGGTTTTGGAAATGGGAGTGGGGATCTCCCCATTCTCAGATGGACTGAGGCCATCTTTAATGGATATAGGGATGGGCCCAAGGCCAGGCGGCACAGGTTCCTGGATTACCATGACATCATCCTTGCTCTGCTGGCCAAGGTGCAGCTTGGCAAAGTCAAAGCCTTTCACAGTGGGAGCCTGCAACTAAAGAAAAGGGCAGAAGAGAAGGAAATAGGGAGTCTGTAAACATAAGGGAAAAGCTGCAGCGGTGAAACAGCAAGGGTATGACTTTCACTTAGGTATTTACTTAACGTATTCACATCATTTCGAGTGGATTGTGAGTGTGATATGACACCATCTCGTTCTGGCAGATTTGAAAGCCCCTGGCATTATCTCAGATGTTAATATTATAATAATGCTTGTAAATGCAGGGAATGATCAGTGACAAGTGACAAGCCAACGTGGTGCAATGAAATTCCTTTAAGACTCCTCATTTGTAAATGAGTGCAGTAACAGCCAGACAGATGCCAAATTTGAGACATAATTAGGCTAAATGGCTGATGAATGAATATCCAGGGGGAGACTCACACAGACAGATAAGAATGCATAAAGAGAAAGTGGAACAGGGAGAAATTTGGGTAAACACTGAAGGACTGTCTTTTTTTTTTTAGGGTGGTGGAGGATGGAGGCTGGAGATGGATGCAGTGAGTGTAAAGCCCTCAGGACATTTCACCAGCAAGAGAATAAACAAGAGGATGTCAGATCTCAGTGTGTTTGCATGCAGTTTGTGAAACTCTGGTCCAATGACACTGAAATGTGGCGACAAGAAAAGAGTGACATGATGTGCTCCTCCTAATTCTCTGAATTACACGTGTATGCACTGAGTTTACTGTGCAGCTTAGAAGAGGCTTGTTGGTATAAAACTGCTAATCCAGTTTTATGCTTGCCAGCATGAAACTGCTACTCCTGGGAGGGACTAAATGGGTATATGATTGTGTGTACTGTTCTCCATGGGACACAAACAAGGCCAGCCTTCGAGGGGGGAAAACACTGAAAACGCTGCACCTGAAACAGTAAACCACGACTCATTATAACCAACACTGAGGCTGAATGCACACGACACTCACAAAATAGTACTTAAGCATTTGCAACAAACTATTTATGACTCAACAACACAGTCACAATGTATAACTTTGTTTCCAAAAAGAAGATTATGTCCTTTAAAATTCCCATTTAATTTCAAACTAGTACAAAGAAGGCATTTAAAATTTTGTTTTCAAAAAGTATATTCTTACTGTGATTTTGATACATGTTTTTTAAAAAAAAAATGTTGAGACAGGGGCTACAAAAGACTGGAAAATGTGTAAAAGAAAAGAAAACCAAAAATAAACAAACAAGCAAAAACAAAACAAACAAAAAAACCCAAATGAGGTTAATTAGTTGCATAATTGGGTTTAAAAAGAGAGAAAGATGGCATCGTCCCTCTGTGAGAGATTGTGTGGAAAAATTGTTCAATAATTTAATAATAACATTTCTCGATGTAAAACTACCATTAATTTGGGACATCTCATCATCTGCGGTACATAATATCATTAAAAGATGAAGAGAACCCAGAAAAATATCTCTAGTAAGGCCAAAAGGTAACAACAATATATTAAAGACAACTGGGAGGGGGGACCAGTTACTATACTTGTGAAAGATAGCTGAGGGGACAGTAATTGAAAAGAAGGATCTTTGAGGCTTGGGCAGCACTGCATTAAAAACATAATTCTGTGGCACAAATCATTGCATAGGATCAGGAATACATTGAAAAATACTGCCAGTGAACATACTGTAGTTCATAACTGGAAGTTGTCAGTTGTCACGCACAGCAAAGTTAAAAAAAATGCAAAAAAACATATCAGTGTGTCGGGGCCCAGACGGCTCAGTGGTAGAGCAGGCAACCGTGTATGCAGCGAGGCGAAGTGGAGGCAGCACAGGATTGAGACCTGTGGCTTTTTGCTGCGCTTTTGCTTCCCCCATTTCTGTCTGTCTCTCTTTACTGTCAAATAAAGCTGCTATGGCCAAAATATCAAAATAAATAAAAATCTTACACCAGGATGCACTATGGGAAGAAGGCAAGCTGGCAAGTATCTGTGGGATGTGCTGGACCAACAAGTCAGCCCCACCTCACAACTTGCAGGACTTAAAGGATCTGTTGCTAACATCTTGGTGCCAGACACCATGGCACACCTTCAGGGGTCTAGTGGAGTCCATACCTCCATGGATCAGGGATGCTTTGGCAGCAAAAAAGGGGGACCAACACAATATTAAGCAGGTGGTCTGAATGTTATGCTTGATAGTTGCATGTTACTATAAGTTTTGGAGGGAACATGTGCTGCCATCCAAACCATAGTTTTTTCTGCTTATTTCAGCAAAAGCAATGTGAAGCCTGCCTGCAGTCCACATCTGTCACCAGTTTAAAACATTTGGTGCATTATGTAGAAAAAAAAACACAAAGAAAAAAAGACAAAGGTGATGAACTGTTAAGCAACTGAAATCCTGTCAAAGTAAGAATATAAAAAAACATTTTGCTTTCAAAAGCACAGTAACTGCTCCCCTCCAATTCTAAATGCTTACAAAGAGGTGATCAAACACAGTCGTAAATATGCCCCCGTCCCAACTGTGTCGTTACAATGGAAATGACAATATTAAATACAAGATTTATATGATCTATAAATACTTTTATTATTTTTGAAATGACAAAAAATTTCTTTTTTTTTGGAAACAGGGTTGTACTGTATATGCAACAAGATCTACAGACACATACTAATCCTCTCTCTAGACACCATAATGAGGGAGATCTTACATTTATAAACACAAACAAGAACTAATCGCCAGATCTACTACATGATATACCTCCTCCATGGCTCTCCTCCCTTTAGACAATACTTTCATTTTCGCTTCTTTCTTCACCTCCTCTGGTTTCTTTCTCACAGCTTTGCTGTCGTGCCTTCTTGGTGTCATTTCTTTGTTCTTTAGTTTGTCCTTTTTATCCTCTTCCTCCTCCTCCTCCTCCTCCTCTTCCTCCATCTCATCTTCTTCCTCTTCTTCTTCCTCTTCTTCTTCAGCTTCCTCCTCTTCTTCCTCTTCATTTTTCTTACTCTGTTTGCTCTTGAGAAGAGCTACTGATCTCTAAGCAGAAGCAATGATGAATAAGATAAATAGTTCTAGTGATGAGCCATTATATCTGTGTAACAACGTCCCTAACACCCAGACTATAACTCACTTCTTTTCAGTTCAATGTGTGAATATTCTTGTTCTTTGAATAATAAACCCTAAACAAGCTACTTCCAACAAACACACAACAGATCTAACTACATTTTCTATAAACCACCAGACACCACTCTGTACCTTCCCCCTTTTAAAATCCTCCTCCTCCCCTTCCTCCTCCTCCTCTTCATCTTCTTCCTCCTCTTCCTCCTCACTAAACTCAATACCTTTTTTAGTTTGAGGGAGCCGCTGTTGACGAGAGGTCCTTGATTCTCTGAGTGACATAGTAGACTGAGAGAAGAGGAGCAGTGTTAAGTGAAAGATGACTGCGTGGAGCAGAGAGGGAAAGCTAAGTGACAGCCAATTACACACATTTGACTTGAGCACTGACCAAACGCAAAGGTTGTTAAATCCTGAATATAACACACACACGCACGCACGCACACACAGAAAATCAAGCGGAGGGAAGCCAGAGAGAGACGAAAAGATTAGCTGGTAATTTTCGAAACTACAATTTAGAGACAAAACCACCAAAACAGGCTGGCTGTAATTCAGCTTGCAAATGTATATATTTTAGGATCTGAGACCAGTCCTATTCCTGTCTTATTCGCATATATTCTCAGTCCCAGGTGAGAAAGAGTAAGGTGTGCTCTTCTTAGACAGAGATTCTGGTACTGTTGGAGTGCAGCAAGTGTGTGTAGCAAGTGTGTGTTCTCTTTCAAGCTCCAGAGACTACTATGACCTGGATGACTGAGAACTGAGACTGAGAACCTACAGAGACATATATCAAGTGCGTGCTTTTTCACCGAAACAAACAAACAAGCAAACAAAAAAGAAAAAACCCGGCAAGTTTCTAAACATTATGGATGTTAAATGAACAGCCTGTCACCTGCGCAAGAACACTTTGCATTACCGTAAGTACATGAGTTTGTCCAATCGGAAAAATTCTAACGGGTTCTGAATGCTGAGAAATTGCGCTTCTCACCCAACATAGGCCAACGTTTAAACAGTGCAGGAAATTATTTGGAAAATTCAAAGCAATCGAGCTTGCATCATGTGTGTTATCCTTCTTCCTGCACTCTCAACTCAGGTGTCAAACTTTGCCTCAACCAAACAGAGGATTTCCAGGAGTGGGAGAGCCTAACCTGTGCTATACAGGATTAAGAGCAATCGGAAAATGTTGGATGAATCAGATTCCTACATTGTTCACAGTTTATGTCTGAAAGCTGAATAATGGGGAGGCAATACTAAGAAAGAAATCTTGCTCAGTACAGCCAAATAGAATTATTAACCAAGGCAGGCTTTTCAACACCCAAAAACTGAAAACAAAATGACCCAAAGGGAAACTGCAGAGCAGGATTGTTGGTGTTTCAAGCGAAAAAGAAAAGGTTTTACTAAAAGAGCCGCTAAGGCTATTTTGGTGCATGAGCAGCATCCTAATTTGTAACCCAGCAGATGTACTTTGGTATGTCTCTCTGCTGGAATCATTAAAGTTTTACTAATCTCATCCAGAAGACTGCATTATGAAGTTCAAATCTGTGAAGTCATGGCAGTGAGAGATAGCCCTTGTTAATCACAATGATTTATAAACCCACGATTAAAGCAGTGAACTCAATTACAAACTAATTCTAATAAAAATGATTTGAATCCACTAAAGCACCTTTATTACACATTATGACCTAAAGTGACTATGGCAGAACTCCTCCGTAATCCAAATGTAAAATTCACTGTAAAGAGGTTATTTTGAAACATCGATGCAGGGAAGCTTGTAAAGGTGGGACTCTACCTTCTGTCTCTGCTGGATGGACGTCATGGCGTCTGGCTGGAATTCCAGCTTGTCTGTCCGACACAGTTTCCAATAAAGGATGGAAATGATGATGATGACCACGAGGAGGGGAATCACAACCCCAATGATGATCCACACATTGGTGTTCTCATTGTCAGAGGGTGACGAGGCCACTTTCTCGACAGCTTTAGTAAAAAAAAAAAACAAACCCAAAACTGCTAGGTTAGCGCTGGAGATAAAATTCAAATTCACTACAAATTTACTACAAATGAGGCACATGTGAGGGAGTGTGCAGTGTCAAGTTGTTTCAATTCTCATATTTTTTGGCTGGAAGTTATTTTCCATAGGCTGGCTACTCCTCTCCATATGTTTTGTACTTATAAACAGCCATAATCGTACATGTTCAGTGAGCTTATATCTTTTACTGTCTTAGGGGGCATTCATAAAGTAAAGTAGCTACAGAAAATAACCTGAATTTGATTCTCCCTGAACCTACACTGCACTCCTTGGTTTTAATTTAACATTCAGTTCATCCTCTGGGAAAGCAAAGTAAAAGAACACAATCAGTACAGAGACAGAACTCCCTTGAGGGGCCCTCATTAGCTCTCATCCATTGTTTAGATACTTAATAAGGACGACAGACTTTGGGTGCAGTGTGTACAAAGGGAGATAATTAGCTCAAATGTTACTATAAACATGCAAAGAAACACATGGAGCTGGCAGTTGGTATCCCAGGTTTTTTCCTTATTAGGATCTTGAGAACAATTAGCCACAAGACATTTACAATACATTAGCAATAACAGTAATGATCGTGACGCTAAAATAATTAGACACTCAGTGCCTTCTTTTGTTGTCTATATCACATGCTTTCACAAGCTCTCACTCGGTTTGAAATATCACAGATAATCTTTTTTTATAACTACATAAGTATTGCAGTTTTGATTAACAGTTATACTGAGATATACTTACGTTGTGCCAAAATGCCCTGTACACGATATCCCAGGACAATGGCAGCCCTTTGGACATCCAGGGCATTAAGCAGGTTAGCAGTTTTAACTGCAGGCATCCTCTGACCGCTGGGCTCCTCCACAAAATACACTATTTCTAAGGGGTGGTCATCACCCACCAACCAGCTTGCGCTTACAACCTAGGAATTAAAACAAAGAAGAAAGGCACAGTGTATCGGCATTTTGAAGAGATATGAGCAGTTTTATTTATAAAAGTTCAGATGAATAAAAAGTCAAGGGGACAGAAAATTGCTTCGAAGGAACAATATAAACAAAGCAGCAGAGATGGAAGTGAACCAGAGGTGCATAAGGAGATGGCCTTGAAAAGGAAATCAGCCAGCGGCTCTTTAGTTGCTGAGGTCCAAACATTTGCGATTCTCACAGTTTTGTGGTTTTTAGTAGTGTTTAAGGGCATTTCTTTTCTTGACTTGCTCCTTGAGAACACACAAAGTGTAGAATACGTTAAACTTGAATTTCAACTACGTGTTTTAGTGCTCCCATTTGTGTGCTTATCCTGCAAACGTTTCCAACTGGTGGATAACAGACCGTGCTCAAGGAAAAATGATAAATTGCTTCTAAAAATGGATTCATGAAAGATGACATACCACACTCTAAATTAAAAATGGAATGTCTGATGAAGGTGTTAATGAGCAAAGTCTCAAGATTTTAACAGTAAAGATACCGTATTAATGGAGATAGTGACACCTCATTTTCTACGGAGCCTTATAACATTAATCATTGTTGATTTTTTTTAACAATAGATGTGAGATTCCTTGTTTGTCCCTTGCTGTATTTAAACACACACACACGCACACGCACACACAGAGGCATACCAAAACAGAACCATCATATAAATTCTGTCTGATTTGACTTATTGACTGATTTGATTTCACTGATTTGTATGTGTGTGTGTGCAGCCTCCCTGTGGGTGCCCTGAGGCACAGCACAGTCTGCTGTCTGTATTACTGGAAAGAGTAAAGTGCAGGTCATGCCTGGGCTGCCACAGAAAAATGGTCGGGTAGACTCCCTCATTCAGGGTCTAATCCAGTCCGTGCCTGCTTATTAGAGTGGAAAGAGGGCAGTGTGAGTGTGTGTGCGTGTTAGTGCACAACCAAAATTCAACCTCTCTTTCATCTTTCTAGGCAGACTCACAAGATATTCTCATTGGTGACAACACTACACTCATTCTGTCATGACACTCAGGGGCATCTGTCTGACAGTATAATTATTTATGTGCAAGAAAGCCAGACAGAAGTTCAGATGCTCAGTCTGAGTAAACTCGCTCATTATATCTAACAAGCCACTCAGTGATGAGTGTCTCTGAAAACAAAAAAATCCAAACCGAGCTTCTTTTATAACAGTTTCTTCTCAAAGCTGGAAGGAACATAAGCACATAATAAGGCTTCCATGAATAACACATTATCATATTTATGGATTTGGGAAAAAAAAAACATTTGGAAGGCAGAAAGGACACCAGATCCTAAAATTAGAGCTCTAATATTATTAGAAATACAGACACTAAAGGTTCTGTATGTGCTTCATGTGCTTCTCTGACTTTCTAAATTATTCTGTGAAACATATGGAGGCAACAAGAAAAGTCACAAATGGATGGCCATGGATGATCTTGTCTGAAGTCCACCATTCACTGTTCTTCTGATTTGTGAATGTATACCTACCACTGTCTCTGTATCCCAACAGCAGGATACAGACAGAGGAACAGAAACAATTATTAACTGATCTGCTCTTATGAGCCATCAAATAAAAGGACTGGGAAAATGAAGAAAAGGAGAAACCATGAGGTTGTGGTCGTTGAATGGCTTGCCCCTGGGATGAATGAGATGCTGTTGCCATGGAGATGGAACCGTATCCTGTTCCCTTAGAGAAGTGATGAGCAGGTGCAGAGAGGACCCACAAAAGCTAGAGCTTGATTAGTAAAGCACTAAGGCTTTCACTGGTTACTAACACTGTCACACTCACATAATGAGCCCTCTGTACTCAGGCAAGGTGGTTCGACAGTGCCTGCATCAGGGTATAATGATATAAACGGTACAGGGAAGGATGGTTCAGAAGAGTTTTAGAAGTTTTGCTATATAAGGAACAGGAATTTTAAAAAATGAAAATTTGTGAGGTTTAAATAGCTTACACCTTTGGTCTAGAGACAATAAAAGTGAGAGATAGAGCACTGAATAGAAATCAAGAGATGAATTCTCCAAAGGCTGCAGTTGCTGTTCCAATTGTGTGATGGCGGGACTATTTACTTGTAATTATCTTATAAATGTAGTTAATCGTACATCTTTTTTTTGGCTCCCTGCATCCATAACATGAAATGGCATAGTAAACTGCTCAGTGATCTAGCAGGAAGAGTCAGCTCTCTGGAGTGAGCTGGAAATAAAGCTGCAGTGTTGAGTAAGTTGCGTGCATACGTAACACAAGTATGACCTGTGGGAAATGTGTTAAACCTTAGTTTGTGTAGAGCCAAATTTCTAAAGTATCTTGTTGGTGATTCCATATATGCAGTATTTTATGCTCCAGTAAAAATTTTAAATTAAAGCTACGGCTCTCTCCCAATGGCAGCTGGAAGCGGGCCCAGTGAGCCTGGGGCTATGGACCTGTAAATGTGAGGGGAGTAAAATGATTCATGAATCTATAAACACTTTACCTGAACACTACTGTTGCCTATGGTGGTGGCTCTTTTAACCCGTCTGACTGATCCCATTGCTTCCTGAAGTAACATGGCCAACCGGCGCTCCATGTTAGCTTGAAAGGTCTTCTCACTCATTTTCTGGTCCAGCACACCCAGGAGCACTACATATACATATATATATATACACACACATAGTAGATTAATATACAGTGTCGTAACTGTTTTACATGAACTGTAAGACTTGGTAGCAGTTTTTCAACATGACAAAAACCAAAATCATAATACCTGTTCTAACCCAGGAGGAGCGAAGCAGTTGGCTGGTGTTCAGCTCTGGATAATGGAAAGCTATTGGAAAAAGGATCAAATGAAATAGGCAACTGCTGTGAACTTTACTCTTATTTCATTGTTCATGTGATCAAAATCGGAGCACAATCAGAATTTCCTGGCTATCCCTAAAAGAGCAGTGCTAATATGAAAATGGAAGTAGTTAAAATACTGTCATAAGACCTTATGGTACTCACGCTCAGCAATCTGCAGTACAGGAAAGCCCATGTAATAGCTGAATTCCACCATAGTGAGTTTCATTAGAGCATTGCTAATCTCTGACCCCATCAGATAACCACTTGAACTGTGAACAGTGAAAGTGATGTCCACCGGGTTCCTCGCTAGCTTTTGTTTCTTATATGTGGGAGTAGTCGTGGTGATGTTTACAATCTGAAATACAGTAATACTGTTATAGGAAACAGACAAACACACAATAAAATTAAGAAAACATTTTCTATCTAACTGCTAAAGTAGTATCTGTCTCGTAAACATCTGCAATGCAGGGTGGCCCAGGGCAGTTTGATAGCTGTCCACAAAAATGTTCCATACTGCTAAAAATGCGTGATTTAATCCTTAATTTATTCCAACTAAAAGTCTTCAACAGGCATCAAGCAGATTACACAAAACCCTACTGAATCCAACCAGTTATATAGCCAAATAAGCTCTTTGTTAACAAACAGTAATCTTCTTTAATGCTGAACAACTAGAGCATGAAGCACTTTAAATCTAAATGTCCAAGTACTGGGGGTCACGCTTGCTCCTGAGTGATGGTGAGATGGATAATGATTAGACCAAGGTGTGAGCATAGTGTCCCCAAGGACAGTCATATTAAGAAGGAGCTGAGATGAGAAGGTGCCTAAGCTTTGTGTAACTGAAAAGAAAATTGAACTAGTGTGGCATCTATTTTATTCTGGGACAAAACAAACACAAAAAAAACTTTGAAATCTGCTTTCTCTGACTCCAGGCAACCATTTATGACATCACTAATTCAATATGATGGCCTTTAAGGGTCACGACAGGTAATAAAAAATTAAAAAATAATTTTTATATTATATATATATATATATATATATATATA
>VUQK01018500.1:13922-43834 GCA_015106715.1 Bujurquina vittata | reverse complement strand
ACCACTGGAGGATGTGAGGAAAAGCCGATTAAGAAGTGTCACCAAGCACCACTGTTGCTCAGCCAATGGCTTCAGTTGAGAAAAAAACCTGCAACAAAGGAAAAAAAAAATGCCTTCGCTGCACTGCCCTGCCCCCTCGAACCTCTACCTCCACCTCACACACAAATACTGTACCTGCGTACCCTGTTACTGTTCACCCTAAAGAAATTTCTCTGTCCCTGGAGAACCCGGCAAACCAGCCTTTTCTCCTGAACTGAAGAGGGATGAAAGCAGTGAGATGCAGTTCCCAGCTGACTGCTGACATCCTCTGAAAATGACCTTGTTTTTTTTTCTTCCCCCTTTTCAGTCTGTTTATAGAATAGTTGATGAATGAACTACTTCAGCGTCTTAAGAGTGTGTGAGTAGATGAGCATTTTATTCCTGTATGAGAGATTTTCTTTTACTTTTGCAGTGCTACTCTCCTGGCTTTTCTGCTTGAACTGCTCAAGAGCTCTGTGGCCATGCAGGAACAGATGTTGGGAGGAAAGGGCTTTTTGGTGATTGGATACCTGCTGGAGAAGGTATGGAGGCGCTTACACAAGATATCACCCCTGTGTTCTAACCAGAGGGAACAGTTTCTTCTTAGGAGCTCCTCATTTCTAAATGAGCCTTTGTTACCAAGCCTATAAAAATACGAGGTGCTATCAAAATGCTCCGGGGGCCCATAAGAAATAAAACAAAATACATACATTTGGATGAGTTCTCATTCAAGTTCATCTCCTTGTGCATACTGGGAATGCTTTCAGCAAAGCTGCTATTTTTAGATGAGAGAGGGTGAGCTTGCAGCTGAGTCTCTGCGATGTCTGCTTGATCTCACACAGTTCCACGATTTCACCCCATTTCTGGTCGTATTCGCTACATGTCCTTCATCAGATGTCTCAGTAAGGGGCAGTAAAATTCCCCAAAATACATGCTATTGACATAATGGACACTTTCTAGCTTAAAACTGTACCAGTCACACTGTAAGCTGTCTGGACATGCACAGGAAGGTTACATTGAAGGGGAAATTTGGTTTCAGATGGGTTTTTGATACTTTTTTTTGGTATGTTAAATATAGGAACATTTTGGTCACACCTCACTGTAGAGCCCTGTATGCTCGTATGACTTGACTGAAGAAAAGCTTGTACCCCACAGCCATCACACAGCAGAACACAAAGCATTAGCTCTTCTGCTAACAAACCACAGAACTGAAGTGGGCTCAGCATACCTGCATAGACTCACACGTGCTGCTTTACATTTTACATTTGTGAAGCACAGCTCATCATTCATCTTCCCTTATCTCCTTAATGCAAACATGTCTGTGCAATATCCACACACTGTGCATATTCACACTCTCTGTGTGTATTTTACCTCAGAATAACTTCAATTTATTACAGTTTTACTTTTGTTGGACCCCTCCACCTTGTTCTAAATGACACGTTGTTGTACGTAATCTGTCTGTCTGTTGTTACGATGGCCTCGCAGGCCGCAGCAAAGAATGGAGTCACGCCACCAACTGAATAGAATGTATCAAGGGTTTATTATAATAATCATGATGTGTGTAAATCTGTGTCAGTGGTGCATGGATGAGTTGACGAGTGCATTGCAAATTATGTGTGTGTGAAAACCAAATTAAGATAATAACTGAAACAAAAAGAACCAAACAGGGTTACTGCGGTGCAGACATCGTCACAGGAAAGGAGCAGAGATGGGGCTAGGCGCCTCAGAATTCAGGGTTTAAATAACCTACACCTGCACCCTGCTGGTCACCAGATACCTGGATGGGAATGGGATGTGAGTACCTTAGGCAGCAGAAACCCGAGAAAGAAGAGATGCAAGAACAGGAATCATCATGGAAGGACAGGCCTCTGCACGGCATGTACCACCAGCAGACAGAAGTGGCTGATACTGAAAAATCCTACCACAGAGGCACTAAAACCCCAGATGCAGGCTGTGCAGAGATGCCCCTGAGACAATCCAGCACATAACAGCAGTTTGCAAGATACTGTGCAGGACCCTCAAGCTCCCAGGCCTCTGGTAGAGGACCCCAGCTTGGAGCACGAATATATAAATATAGAGATATTACAGAACTACTACAAGACATGTTTTATTGACAGTTGCTCATTTTCTCACTTTGAAAGGTGAAAAAAGCACGTGTTCAGCACTCCATCTCCTAACTAAATTGAAGCATAATTGGGAAATTATTCGATTTTTTTTTCTCCAGTAAAATCCTTTCTAAATCCTGTCCTAAACATCTACTATTGTCCTCATTATGAAGGTGCAGTGTATCTCTCTGCACTCTCACAACCCTGTCACTAGTCTGATCTGCCTTTGCCTGTAAGCAGAGTCCTAAATTTGTCTTTGAACTGAACAGAGCTAGAGGAAGAACACCCCCCGCGCCTCCCTTTCTTTTCACATCAATTTTTATTTACCCATTTTGTGATGCAGATCTAGCAGCCGGTGCCTCCAGAGTGCTTGCTCTTTTGGAGCACTGAGAAATGATGCCACTTTGTCACTCGGTGACTTGCCTTCCTGCTGGCTTCAGCTGCTGTTAACTAACAGCCAGGCAGAGTCGGCACCTGAGAGCTGCCGTTTTTTTTCTTTTTTCTTGCTTCCTTCCCGCCGCCAGGTTTCACACTTTCACATATCGCACCATCTGTTCATTATCTGTTTATGCCACACCTTCCCTTCTTCCTGGGCCTTCATTTTATCCCCCTCCCTTGCCCTCAGCAAGTGCCCACCTGGACAGTGAACAGGTGCCAGACACGAGCGGTAAAAGAACTCGTCAAAGTTGACTTTTCTGCAAAGTCAAAACAACTTGCACTAATTTTTTTGGGCTTTAGCAATATAATTTTTTTCCAGATGCACTATTTTTACAATGTATATTCAGACATATCACACCATAGTGTCTGCTTCTTGTTCGTCAGTTTGTGACGAAAGGTTTTTCCTACCTCTGGATATTGCAGACACATTGCACAAACAGGTACCTTAGGGGTTTCCTTTATGGAGTAAGTATCAGGGAAAACCTGCTTACAGCAGAATCAACTTGGTGACACAATTATTATTTAACATGGCTCTCTGCTTCTCTCTGCAGTCATCACGTGTGCACATCACCAGGGCTGTATTGGAACAATTCCTCTCCTTTGCAAAGTATCTGGATGGCCTAACACATGGAGCGCCGCTCTTGAAGCAGCTGTGTGACCACATCCTTTTCAATCCTGCCATCTGGATCTACACCCCTGCCAAGGTGAGGTCCTGCAGGTAACTCTCATTGACGTAGATGCATATCCAGAGTCTTCAGTGACGCGCCTCAATAATCCTCTGCATCGCTGTTTCTTCTGTAGTGCAGAGTAATAAGGAAAAATGAAAATCCTTACACAGCCGTGTGTTTTAATGGAAATGGGCCGTCAAGTATGCATCACGCTGGTGTCAGTTTTTTTATGAGATTCTCTGTGACAGAAAGCGTGCATGTGGAAAATGTGGAAATAATATTGCAAGTGAAAAATGATTATAAATAATAAATGAATATTTTTATGCTGCAGCTTGCATTAATTTGAGCCAAAGGATAGCTACTTCTATTCTGTTAGTTGAGTCGTCCAATAAAAGGAAATTATGTCGTTTTACCTCTAGACGGTGTTCAGGGCCCAAAGTGACATTCTGCGAACGATGGCTTTTCTAGCACATTTTATATGTTCCAGAGGTTTTTCCTCCCTCCTTTTAAATAATGACCCATAAAAAATAGGATGAGGTATATCAAAGGAGCTGAGTGTGTGTGGCAAATACATTTGCCTCAGGAATGCTGCTTGTGGTGCCAAGGCATGAATAAATAAAAAGAGGAAATAAATACAAAAGTGTCTGGAGGCTTGACTGCCACACTCCTCCAAAATAGAGCATAGAGGAAAGAGTAGAGAAATGAAAGAAACAGCTAGGTAATGAAGTGGCGTAGAACACTTTAGCTACACACAGCTACTCTGGCTCCTTCCCTGAGGACATCCCACAAGGTCCACATTTCCTCTCTTCATACTCTCGAACTGCACAGGATGCAAAATGCCGGCTGTGCCAGTGAGCGTTCTGACATCCACTGTGCATTAATTGCATGGGACCTCCGACATTTCTCGATGGTCTTATAAGGTTTTGTGAGCAATTTTAATACTCTGTTCCCATGGATATTGCATTAACAGTAATGCAGTGTTCATGTGTCTCAGAGGCCTTAAACCATCTCACCTCACGCGCACATCATAACCACTCTGCACACCTTTCATCATGACTCATATTTGGCTCATTACTGTCTTGTAATTTATGACATACGGGGAAAAAAGCCATCAATGTTTAGTGCTAAAATGACTGTGGTAGGATTAAGGATTCGTGTCAGGTCTGCTGCTAATTACAGAGGACATGCTAATCATCACTGAACAGAGTGGAGCTGCGACAAATATGAAATTGAGTAATACAGGGTCAGTGGCCATCTATAACGTACACCTGCAAGGATAATAAGCTCAGCTAGTGCAAAATACCGTGGCAGGATTTCTTTCTAAAATGGTTTATGGTTCATCGTGCTAAGATGTCAATTTCTTCTTAAAAATTATACCTAAGTGTGCATATATTAACATATCTGTGTTCCAGGTGCAGCTCTCTCTGTATACCTACCTTTCTGCTGAGTTTATTGGCACAGCGACCATCTACAACACGATTCGTCGGGTGGGGACTGTGCTTCAGCTCATGCATACGCTGAAGTACTACTACTGGGCTGTCAACCCTTCAGAAAGCAGCGGCATCACGCCGAAGGGTCTCGGTGAGAACACGAAGCATCGTAGATCATTTTGAGCAAGTTTTCTTTTTGATGCGGATTTAATATTTGATCTGATGGGGGTGGCTGTTTATGTAAACTCCTTTCTCATCCATGCGAGGGCTCATCCAAGAGAAGCTCTGTGTTTTTCGAAAGCAAATCATTGGTACCGAACCAATCGCAATCATTGTGTTCAGTCAAAAGCCTGCTATCAAAGCGTCTTCCTGAAATGGCAGCAGCTCCCCCTCATTTGAAATGACTCATCTCCACATGGAAGCGCTTGCTTGTCAGCTGTTAGGACCGTGGCCATCACAGGAGATGACAGTGAGGCAGACACACCATATCAATATTGTCATCCCACTCTGGCGCTTAGTGTGGGTGTTAGGTCTCTGAAACCTGGGCCAATAGCATGACTGGCATCCTCAGTCTGTGAAACAACAGCGTGTCACCGAGCAGGCTTTGCTGGGAGTGAAAGTGCCCTTGAACTGTCATTTCCTTTTTGCCATCCATTATTCTTCACTGAAACTATCTGTGTCACAGTGTAAGATTTGTTTTATGTTGGATCTTAGAGCTCACTTTATGCTGCACCAATGCCCAGTGAAATTTACTTGCTGAAGGTTGAAGCTTGTATTCTGACAATGACGATGCCGTACTTGGTGTACAATCACAGGCTGTTCCCTTCCAAAAATCGTGTTTCTCTACCTCCAGCGCTTCTTGCAGCACTGATCATTTCTTACTAATTCTCTCGGGCAGTTTCAGAGCTGACTGAATGTTGCAGTGTTTTGGTCTTTATATGCCACATCAAGGCACCTTGCCTGCAGTTTTTTTTATACTTTGGGGATCGATGTGATCCTAACTGATACCATTCCAATAGTGGCAGTGACATACAGACTGAGTTTAGCTGGCCATTTTTGACTTTATTTTGTTCCGTGTCACATCAGCTCACACCAGGTAGTGTCCTTTATCCTTTCCTTTGTAGATTGAGGGAAATTAACAGGATTTAAGTAATGAAAGCTCATCCTAATGATGTGTGACAAATTAAAAGAAAAGGGTTGTTGAGGCATTTTGCTGGCATTTTTACTGAAAAACATGAAAAGTTACTGATTATTAATACAAAGTTCTGGGTCATCAGTTTTATTTATTATTTGTTCATGGAACATTTCTATTCTGATGGAAATCATATAAGCCATATACAGATCACCCAACATTTTGAGTTTATCTTTAAGGACATCAAAGAGAATTTTTGTTATCATAGCCTGTGTGTTGGACACTTTTTGGTGCTTTCAACACAGTTTAATAACTTCTTTCGGGCATATGTTTCTATGCAGCCTCAAGCACTGCAGAATTTAACTATTTTTTATAAGAATATTTCAAGACTCAGTAAGTTTTCTGGTTTGGAACTAGTGCGTGATGCAGAGGATTGCATCTCACTATTGCGCTTTGCTTTATGAAAATTCTGCAGAATGTTGGTCGTTTAACATCACGGTGGTTTAACAGAGTTTGAGGTGGTCGGTATGAGGGCCTTTACCACCACACAATCCGTGGTCCTGTGCTCGAAAACAGCAAATTGACACCACCAGGTGGTGGTTTCCTGTACCAATTGAGAGGTCACAAATCTCAGGGTTGCATTTGTAGATGCCTTGAGGTTTGCGAGGTTTAGGAGATAAACAGGAAGATCAGGCAGGAGTAATCCAAGCATTTCAGCTCATATGGTAAGCAGTGAGCAGAGGTTAAGAGAAAAAATGCTCCCAATTTAGCAGCCTATCCCCGACTTTGACTTACGATCATGGGTATTGCCTTGTGACTCGGATAATTGAATGCCTAGATGAGGCTCCTTCACAAGGTGTCTGTGCTTAAGGGGGGACAGAGCTGGAGTACACAGGGAAACTAGAAAGTCTATTAAATTCTTTTTCAGGGCTCCAGTACAAAAAGTACACTGGAGTAATATAAACAAAAAAATAGCATTTTTAAAAGGCACGTGCAGCAATCAATGCTTCACAAAGCAGCGACTAAAACTAAATCCATGCTGGCACTTAAATTTTGTACTCCATACTTATAAAGCACGTTCCTCTGCTCAGTGTTTTTAAAGCTAAGCCTTGTCTAGATGTAGACTTTTCTAAGTGTAATTATGGTGCTGATTGGTCCAGTGTCCATGGTAGACTGTAATGGGCTGAAATAATGGCTGGGGTTCCGTGGAAGACGTCTCAAATGGATCACCTTTCTGCTGTGCGTAATTTTCCGAGTGAGTCTGGTTTCATTGATCTGTGCATCTTTTGGCAGGTCAGTTTTCTCTCTGTCGTCCTAAATTGAAAAATGACCAAACAAAGATATACAGAAAGAGAGAGAGCCAAGCACATAATGAAGTGTTCAATTATAGGACACAGAGAGGACGCTTAAAACAGATTTCCTCCAGCTACTCGTTCTTTTTCTGGAAGTGCCCCCTCTCTTTTTTTCCTCGGGTCCTAATAGAAAGTGCTATCAAATTAAAGCCATGTATCATTAGGTTATGCGCAGAATCAGTAGACAGATGCCCATTGCTCAGCTTCTGTCAGCCCGTGACACGTACCCACAAGCCAGCACACACTTTGTCTCTATCCATATCATTCGCCTTTTGTCTTTGTCTCTGCCTTGACTGTTTTACTAAATAATGAGTAATGAGATGGGCAGCAAAGTTTCTTGGCCATTTACCACATTCACTTTAATGTTACCCCCATTATGCCAGTTACAGGCATGCAGGAATGCTTCAGAGGAATAATATAATCAAGAGTTTTAGATCAATAGACTGTTTAACCTTTTTTTTAGCTTTGCTTTTTTTTTAATTTATTTATCTGGATTTCTAACCAATGACAGGCAAACAGAAACAGAAATCTTTGCCTGAATATTTGCGTTAGTCCATAGTTATTTTGACTTCACCCGCTGGTTTGAGCGGTTTGGGTGTTATTGCAGTTGCCATCATGTTTTTTTGAAGCCGAACCAGGCAAGCGAGGAGTGGGTCTGACTGAGTAACTGAGGAGCACCGCATGCTCACAGGGTAACAGCTGGTCAGGCACAACAATAGAATACCCCGCTTTATTGTCCTTTAATGGGGATGAAGATGTACAAAATGGACATTGTGCTTTATAAGACTCGAAATTAGCAGTTGAGAAGTAAACTCATCAAGGAAGTGTTCACTGAGATCGTGGCGTTCAGGAGCTGAGGGACATTTTTCCACCTCATTTTGAAACAATTTAAAAGTTGAAATCGGAGGAGTTTCCCCCCCACCTGGCCATCAGAAACAGACAGGAGGCCGGGCCCATATCTTCTCTTTGGGCTGTGCCCAGCCAGGCACCACAGACTAATGCCCGGCCACCAGACACTCTCCCTCTACAGTAGCTCCATCCCGAGGCCTTGCTCCAGGGTTGAGCCCCGATAACCCTATCCCGGGCAGGGTAAACCGTTTCCTTTCATAAGGGTCTTTGAATCACTCTTTGTCTGCCTTAGAGATAGGCTGAGGAGTGCAGTCATGCGGGAGGGGCTCAAAGTAGAGCCAGTTGAGGTGGTTCGGGGCATCTGATTAGGATGCCTCCTGGGCACCTCTTAGGTGAGGTGTCCCGGGCATGTCCTGCTGGGAGGAGGTCTCGGTGCAGACCGGGGACACGCTGGAGAGATGGAGAAAATTGATGGACTGACAAAATTATTGGGCCACACCACTTAATCTATGAATTCCGGGGTTTTCAGTCCCATTGCCTTGGGTATATAATTTAAGCACCTAGCCATGCAGCCTGCCTTTACAAACATTTGTTAACGAGGGACTGATCTTGCTGAATTTGAGTGTGATGTTATAACAGGATCCCACCATTGCAGCAAGACAGTTTGATATTTCTTCCTGCCTAGATATTTCATGAAGTGCAGCTGCTGAGCTGCTGTACTTAATGCAAAGGGCAGCAGCTCAGCCACGACGTGCTTAGGTGCATAGTGCCTAAAAGTCGCAAACTTTTTGCTATGCCAGAGGGTTGTTTTAGCGAGCTAATGTAGTTAGTTAAGGCACTTGAACGCATGAAGAAATCTTAAAAAAAAAACGTTACTGCTACTCCAGATTGTTTTATCAAAATTTGTTAATTTAAAAACATTGGTTCAAAATATGCCGTGGCAGTCATAAGCTGAATTAGACTCCTGCCTTAATCACATGGACATAAATCGCTTTTCAATAAACTCTTTCTCCTTGTGCCCTTGGGATGCAGGAGGTAAAGCAATCTGTGAGTGAGCAACAAGGGCCGTTCAGAGCTGCTGAGCATAATTGGTTACGAATAACTGAGATGCGGCGGCTGTGGTAATAATGTTCTTATCTTCCCTTCTGTGTCAGGCTCTGTCCCTGCCCTGGGTTTTCCTCTCTCCCTCTATTAATCAGTGTCAGGATGCAGCAGCACTTACCATCGTCCTGCAACCTCAGGGAGCCTCATCATTGATTACATTGACCAGTTGTTGGAGCAGGATGGTCAGTTGTCTGCTGCAGTTGTATCTGTCATCATGCCCTTGTCCCCATTTCAAATGAACATGTGTTCTGCCAAGGTGGAGGTTAGAGTTGATCAGGGCTGAATGCAAAAAGTTGCAAATTTTCCCTTTAACATTTTTACTTTTGTATTTAACCCAGTTACTGTCATTTCAAAAGATTTTGCCAGCGTAGCTGATTGGCTGCAGAGAATGAATAAGATATGAGGTGTGTATGTATATGTATATATATTTTGTTTGTGTGTGTGTACCAGATTTACTGCCAAAATGGAGCCTTTGTGCTACAGTGAGAGTTCCGCTAATCCTAAGGGGATTGGCTTGTATTGTATGCCACATCCTGTATTTTGTGATGTGTCGGTCTGAATAGCTGTGTATTGTTGCGATCTGCCTGTTGCTGCCCATTAGAGTGTTTGCTCATGAAAACATGTTTTGGTTAATACAGAAGAGCTTATGATAATGAGCAGTGGCTGATTGTGTCAACATTAATTCTCGTGCCAACCAAATCAGTACAACAGGCGCGGCTCTTTGATATGATGGTTAATCAGTGTTTTCTGTCAGTCCTGGCATTCTGCTTTGTTTACACCTGGTTACAGTGGATGTGTGGGACGGAGTGCAGTGTCAGGCTAACTTCAGAGTGCCAAAGTGACCTTAAGTTGGCGATAGCATTTTGCGTCGTTTTAATGAGATGTTGGCAGGTGTGACAGGCAGGTGTGACAAAGGTGACCTTGGGCTGGCTGCCTGGGCACTGTGCTGTGGCCAAGGCTACCTGGGATACACAGTATGGATGCAGCACGGATGATGAATACATTTAGGATGAATCCTTCAAATGAGCCCTCCCAAGCTTAAAGCATAAAGCTAGAGAGCATTTTCTGCTTTGAGCACAAAGTGGGAGATTGGCTGTATGCCCAACGCTGGGTTGTTGGGGAAACTTTTTGATCCACACGTTGAAGTTGAATCCAGTGAATCAGTAAAGGACATCATAGACCAAAAAACAATAACAACAAGACACCCAAAATAAATGTAAAAACAGTCATCCCCTGCTTTAGAAGGTGCCCTGGCTTTTTCTCAAAAGCCCAGGGGAGGAGAGAATATGACTTTAATGAGAGAAATATTTCAGCATTACTAATAAAAAAAACATCAAAAAGAAACGTGCAGATTAAAAAAAGTAAAATCTAAAAAATGAGACAAGACTGGAAAATAAATGACAGGAAGATGTTTTATTTGGTTCCCGAACCTCCTTTCTCATTTTTATCACTCCTTTCACAGATGGTCCGAGGCCAACCCAGAAAGAAATAATTTCTCTGCGGGCATTCATGCTTCTCTTCCTCAAGCAACTCATCCTGAAGGTATATCCCACCTGTCTCTGTGCCTCACAGCTCCTTACACGGCTGCACCGAGAAAATATGGAAATCGTTCCTCTGTTATCCTTTAATGTTCTGCTCGCCTGCTTCTTCATAAATTCAGGAAACTAGCTCGGCATAAAAGGTTTAATGGATTCATTAAAAAAGAAAAAAAAAAGAAAGTTTTGATAATTATTGCATCATTAAGTGAAGATATATTTTTGTATGTTCCAGCATTAGAAATTGCTATTTGTCTTTGCTTCAGTTTATATTTATGGCATGCAGGTTGTTAAGCCATCGCTTTTAACACTTAAAAAAATGTACACATATCAATCATAAACATATAGTTCCTGTGTACATTTGAAGCATTTAATCAGTTTATGTAGTATAAGCTGGCATCTTGCTGCACATCCCAGCATGCCATGTCTCTGCAGATAATTATCTTGCCTGCCTTCAGGGGAAGGGCAAAAGAAATATTAAACTTTAACACAGTGCAGAAATCAGGTTTGCAGTTATCTGTCTGTTCAATACGTTTTCGCTGCAGAAACACGGCGCATTGATCGTAAACCGGTTCAGAGCGCTACAATGAAAATTGACACCGAAGATGCCAAAGCCCTTGTGTTTCTCCTCAAGCAATTTTAGATGAATTGAAGGAAAATCATAAAAGATGTGAAGCCTTTTGTCAGCTTCTCTAATATTTAATTTTCTTCTGTTCTTTGCGCACTTTCAGGACCGAGGTGTGAAGGAGGATGAGCTACAAAGCATCCTGAACTACTTGTTAACAATGCATGAGGTACCTGAGAGATTCTCGGCTCCTAGTAAATTAACTCAGTGTGTTATTGTATCATTTTCCTAAGCTTTGAGGTCACACTGCATTTTCATAATTGCTGTTCTAGAAGCTGTTTTTTTAACACTTTAACTACCAAATTAGTTAATATATTTGACTGCCAGTGAACTTGCTGATGTGCAAAAAGTGGTTCCTGCCCCCCTCCTTTTATTGTGTACCAGAGGCCCAGGTGTATTCTGCATTTGCAGGTGATCCAGTTTCAATACAGATAAATCCTGCCTGTGCTGCAGTTGCACTTACAGTCTTAACACTCTTTTTGTTTAGAACAAAAACTGTCTGCTCTCCATTCACCCGCTCTCGGCTTTTCTACCTCAATCTTTCTCTCCCTTGGATCGGCTGCAGGATGAGAATCTGCACGATGTGCTGCAGTTGGTGGTGGCCCTCATGTCTGAACATCCAACCTCCATGATCCCTGCTTTTGACCAGAGAAACGGAATACGGTAAGCCCCTCAGAGAAAGACTCTTTGCTGTTCACGCACAAAATGAAGAGGTGATTTTGCAAAATAAACCTAAGCACCTAACACTTGTGCTGATGCTGTGCGCCTGTGTGGTGCATGAATAATTCATATGTTCAATGAGGGGAAAAATATGCATAGGAAAGTAACAATATTACCATATTGATTTCACTATATGAGATGATCAAACTTGCCCGATGTGATCCTATGAAATATAAATGCACACAATGCAGCATTACTAGTGAGTTCTGAGAAAATGGCTTGTGTTTCCCATAGTACATTCGAATGCTAATGTAAATTCATTCTGAGAGGAAGTCGTTGTCAGCTAACCAGTGCAGCGCCTTTTTATCAGGAGTGCAATGCTTTGTCAAGACCGTGTACTGTCACCGGCTTTCACTGCTTGCGTCTATTGCAGGGTAATCTACAAGCTCATGGCCTCCAAGAGTGAAAGCATTCGCGTGCAGTCCCTCAAAGTCCTGGGCTACTTCCTTAAGCATTTGGGCCATAAGTGAGTAAACTGAAGATTGCAATCACACACACATGTTTTATAATGTAGGTATTCTTGTGATACATCAAACTCCCACCCCTTTTTGTGCACATTTGTGAAGACATGCACATGATCTTCCCCAATATCCAATCTCCAAATTCCTTCAAAGCCAGCAAAATTCATCACAATGAAATTAGCAACCAAACACTTAAGCGAGAATAAAGAAACAAGAAGAAACAAAAGCAGTCAGTGTGGTGATTAATGCTTAAGCTTAATGAATCCTAATTTGTAATGTTGTAACCTTCAATGTGCAATTAAAAAAATTCCCGAGGCTCCTTACCTGATTTAAAATTGGCCCTAGTCCCCTTCAAGGTCATCTTTCTGTGCTTTCTGGAAGACTTCCAGCGTCACATTTGGATCACACCTTTTAAGACCTGTTATGGTCACGTGCATGTGGCTCTTGATTTAACTCAGTCAGCAAATATCCACTTCTTTGTCATATCGAGCCAGCGTTCAAATCCAGGGACAAAGTGCCGGCTTTACCAAAGCCTGAATGCAGCACGTTATGTAAGGAGCATATTTCGGCTCATACTCATCATCATGAGGTGAGTGCCGACTCACTGTACCATTCTAAGGTGTTTAAAGGAGAGGCGGGCTTTCATGCCATCGCGTGGGAGCTCACAGCAGTTTTTTTTTTTGGCCACATCACCACCCGCCCCACTTATCAGATTTGCCTCGGTGAGTACTTCTAACACAAAAACATGCTCAAGTTGAAGAGGCGCAGTGGAGGATTCCCAGTATGCAAAGCACTTGCCCAAGTAAAAGTGTCCAGAGCGGGGCTTCCAGTTAGAGATCTAAAAATAGCAGGAGTGCTGGGAGCAGCGCAGGTGGATGCCTTTGCTTTTGGTTGGAGTCCTGGAACTTTTTAATTATGCCTTGTATAAAATGTTTGTTTGGGGTTTTTTTTAGATTTTTCCTGCCCATGCTGTATCCAATTTAAGATTTCATAGAGAGGAAAGAGAGAAAAATCCTAAATCGGGCTTTAGAGAGAAGAGTCGCCTGTTTCTGCTGCACAGAAGAGCCAAAAACTCTTGACTAGATGCCAGCTTTACAAATCGGGGTGCATTTCCTTGTTGAACACGTCAATTCTTGGCAGTTTGCCCGTAAACCATTAATTCACTTGAGAAGGGTGGAAGAAGCCCAAGTTACTGTCCCACAGTGTAAAATAAATAATAAAAAAGCCACTAGAATGTCAGCAATATGATCAGTATACTGCACATTAGAGAGGCGAGAGAATGCTGGAGGGGGGGGGGGTTGTGGTTAAAACTGCAGGTTGCAGGGAACGATAGTGAAGCTATGCAGGTGGTGTGTTAACAAAGGCGGTGCATCAAGTAGTGTTACTAGTGCCTACTGAATGGAAAGAAATGGCGAGCGTAAGCCTCGGGCACAATTGAAAAGCCGAAATCCTCGCCCCTCAGTATAATAGCTTTTGTAGAAGTTAATGGACAGTGGCCGTTCCCTATAAGCGCTGGTGCAGCTCATGAAGGATGAAAAAAGGTTTTTGTTAGGTTATGAGTCTTTATTAATAATTTGATTTGTAATGTATATTCATTAGCACAGTGATGCTAGATATTAGTAGTCTGGCTGGGTTGATGGGTCAATCTGATAAACAAATTAATTTCTATTTCGGGACCATGCAGTAGAAGAAAACTGAAAAGAAAAAGCATGAGGGAAGGCGAATGGACGTTTAGCTCAAATGCCAGTTTTTTCTGGTGCATATGCATATGACATTGGAGATTTATAGGTTCCGATCTTAATGCGCTTACAGCTGTGTGAACTCCTTATCTTTTTAATAGCAGGGTATTTAATCTTTTCTCACTCAATCGCTCACATTCAATTCCCATATTTTGAACTGTGTGCCTTCATTATAATATTGTCTCAACTGTTAATTTTAAAGTATATTCAGGGAAAAATTGAGTGGCATTGTCCAGATTTACATTCATGAAAGCATTTCCAACAAGACTCGTTCTTCTGCTTCGTGGTGATGGTAGCAGACTATAAAGCTCAGCGAGCTATGCATCATCAGTCTGCCCTTTTCTCCTAAATTTCCATATTTATACAGTTGAGAGAGATGCTTCTCTTCTCCTAAGTGTCCAATTTGCAAACGTCTACAAAATACAGAAGGATTTAGAATTTATTTGGAAATTTCCAGCATGTCTTTTGTCAGAGCAGCTTTAGGTTTGCATTTTGACAGCAGTCCTTATACTGTTTGCCCGTGCAGTTTGTCACCGTTGAACCAATTCACCTGTGGTATGCCTCTGTTGTGTCTCGGAGCCTTTCCTAGTGACAGGCTAACTTCGTTATCTTACACACCTCCAAAAAATTCCCCCAATTTATGACAGCAGGCAGTTCCTGACACTTGTCTCCCGAGCCCGGCTCCCCGTGGGTGAGAACTGGGAAGCAAGCTGACGGCACTCACTGATCCTTTCAGTGGCTTAGGGAGCTCGAAACAAGCCACTTTCCCATTATGTCTGTGTGTGTGTGCGTGTGTGTGCGTGCGCGCGTGCGTGCGTGCGTGTGTGTGTGTGATTGTGTTTATCTGCAGGAGGAAGGTGGAGATCATGCACACACACAGCCTGTTTACTCTGCTGGGAGAGAGGCTCATGCTACACACAAACACTGTAACTGTGACGACCTACAACACTCTTTACGAGGTAACAAAACATTTTCCACTCCAATGTCCTCGCGTTACTCCAACATTAGTCTTTTGTACAGTGTGTGTGTGACTGACGCCTTTTCAACACTTTCTGCACCAGATTCTGACGGAGCAGGTGTGCACGCAGGTGGTTCACAAACCCCATCCTGAGCCCGACTCCACCGTCAAGATCCAGAACCCAAGTGAGCCTGTTCTCTATCACTTTATAGGCTTTTGCTTTCCAAAGTGCTCGATTATCTGGCAGTATCGATAATACATTCATATATTTGTGTTTGCATGGATATGATATCAGTGATTCTCAAGGTAGTAGCAACTTTATTGAAGAACTCCGCCCCCAGCGCGGAGCTGATGGAGGTTCGCCGCCTCTTCCTTTCGGATATGATCAAACTGTTCAGCAACAGCCGAGAGAACAGACGGTGAGCGGAACCTAGCCACCTTCACTCTCCCACTCCATTAATTATCTTGCTGATTAATGTATCAGCCTATTAAACATTACCATATTTAATTAATGCTAAATCATCTTTGGACGTGCACGTGTTCTCCAGCAGATGTTTCTGTGACAGTTTTTGGCACTTGCTCATTTCTTCTTTCTCGCTTTTCTCACTCAACTATTTCCTCCTCATATCCATATGCACACTTTAGTACACGTAGCAATTAGATTATAGTCCCTAGGAAACCAATGACCTAAATCAAAAACATAATTAGCCTCAGATTGAAAGGTCAGAGTGCTGTGTCGTGTCAGTCTGTTGGAAGGAAAAACACTAAATGTTTTCGTACTTGCTGCTGCTTTTCTGTATTGGCTGTCATTTTGTTTGGAAATCTGTCGTCAAATTAACCATCAAAAAATATACAAAGTGATCAAAACAATATGGTGTTTTCTTTTGATACAAAATAGGATGTAGGGAAGAAGAACAAATTCTAATCGGTTTAAATTATTTGAATTAATAATTAATAAAACACTAATTAGAAATTCTAAACTAAAGCTAATGGTGTGAGGATTTAATTACTTGCACAGTGCAGATTTTATTAGCTGACTGACGTGCGTTCTGCAGGTGCTTGCTTCAGTGTTCTGTTTGGCAGGACTGGATGTTTTCTCTCGGCTACATTAACCCTAAAAGCAGTGAAGAGCAGAAAATCACTGAGATGGTGTACAACATCTTTCGCATTCTGCTCTACCATGCAATCAAGTATGAGTGGGGAGGATGGCGCGTGTGGGTGGACACGCTCTCCATAGCCCACTCGAAGGTGAGTGCTGTGCTGTACAACAAAGAAGAAACACTGACCTCTGCCGTCGGTGAAGATATTGCAGTTCATTCTGTCTCGCCTCAGATATTAAGCCTCTTCTAAGCTGATTTAATTTACCTTTTTGCAGGTGACATATGAAGCACATAAAGAGTACTTGGCTAAGATGTATGAAGAGTACCAACGTCAGGAGGAGGAGAATATCAAGAAGGGGAAGAAGGGTTTGGTCAGCACTATCTCTGGTCTGTCCGCTCAGGCCTCTGGCATCAAGGGTGTGATCGAGATCAGAGAAATGGATGACAACTCGCAGACACCTGAGAGCGAGACAGACTATGAGAGTTCAGACTCGCGCAATCTGCTCGCTGAAGGGAAAGGTTCTGATGTGGGTTTCAAAGGAACAGAGGGTACGGTAGATGGGGTCAGGGTTGAAGTTCATGATCTCCTGGTGGACATCAAGGCTGAAAAGGTGGAGGCTACTGAAGTTAAGCTGGATGATCTGGACCTATCCTCTGAAGCTTTGGGAGTATCTGAAAATGGAGCGTTGGTGGAGGTGGATTCTCTCCTGGACAATGTTTACTGTGCTGCTGTGGACAAGCTCAACACTAATGTCAACAGTATGTTGTTGACAAAAGGCAGCATGGATGACCAAAATGCAGCCCCTCTCATTACCCTAGATGAGGACAGCATCCCTCACAGCAACAGCTTCCTGTTTGGGAAGGTGGCTGGCAGCATGGAGGACAAACTACTGCATGAACTCAGTCCAAATGAGCCTTTAGGCCTGCCCACCCCAGAGCCCCCAGTCCACAACAGTGCCAACACTGAGCTGAGCCTTTTAGTTCACATGACACGCAGCTCCTTACCCAGTATCCTGGAGAAGGATGAGTTTGAAATACAGACAGCCCTGGAGGGTATTAGTTCGGTGCCTGCTGCTGAGGCTGACACCTCATCTAAAAACCTAGAGGTCACAGAGGGAATGGCTACAGCTGAATCTGAAGGGGAACCCTTGCCTAATAAGACCAGCAGTGCTGTAGATGCAACAAGCAACACTTCTGACACAGAGAAATCAGATGATGGCAAAGACAAGGAGATGAAGAAGATTCAGACCACAGCCACCACTCAGGTTAGTGTCAAACTAAATAGTCGTGTAGTTCATTCAACTCGTCTACAAACGTTCCGAGATAAAAAAGGCTCGAAGCGGTGGAAATGGTAAAAGTTCACTGACCTCACCACCGTCAACAAGCTTGAAAGCTTTTATTCAGGAGGGAATTATAACTGTTTAAAGAAAGGTAGAGCCAAAGTTGAAAAGGAGAGAAAAATATGGAGTGAGACGGAGGTCACTGTAGTGTTAGCCCTTTTCAACAATTCTGTATTAACAGGTCCACAGAGATCATTCTTCTCCCCGATTGCACATGTAATGGGGACAGGAAGGCCTGGTGCACACAAGCACTGTCCCTCTGAGACTCAGGAAACTGGGCTGCTGGAATGGCTGCATGAGCCAACAGGAGTGTAGAAATAGCCAACGCATTATTCTGCAGCAGTCGCCTGGGATTTATTCATGGCTCCCCTTATGAGCTGTGCTCTTTCTCAGAGGTCAGGATCTTTTGCTTGGACTGGGTCACTGATGGAGGGCTTGTGGGGAGCAGAGTTTATTTTTAAATCCTCCTCTGCTGTTGCGTAATTGCTCATGTTGAATTTATCGCCATTGCGTTTTAAACAGGCTTTTTGCAGCACCTTGCTGACTCATTCATCTCATAGTGGTTTAGTGGTTGCATGGAGCTTGTACTTTTTTATGTACCTGCAGGCAGGAAGAGGCTATCCGAGGCAATTTATCATTTGTAACTAATAGTATGACAGTAGTGTTATATCTGATTATGGGTGTGGTATTGATCAAATTGTGTTTCAGTATCATGCAAATCTCATTGATTGCATATGTGATGCCAAATTAATTAGTTTTAGTAATTACTGGTCTCCAATCAGAGTCTGCATGGCCGCCTGGTCACCCAAATTGAAAGGGACATACACGTGGATCTTGGCTTCAGAGGGACACCCATGACCGAGGAACAGCGACGTCAGTTCAGCCCTGGCCCACGCACTACAATGTTCCGCATCCCAGAGTTCAAATGGTCAGCCATGCACCAGAGACTGCTCACTGACCTGCTGTTTGCTCTGGAGAGTGACGTGCACGTCTGGAGGAGGTGTGTGAAGTGATTTATGTGCACTTGAGAGACACAGCGAGGGAGGGTGAGAGTGGTACTCGCCCTCCCTCGCTGTGCCTCTGTTTGAGGAGTAACGCAAAGTTTTATTGCTATTTTAGTGATATTATTTATTCATCTTGATTTTTTTCTTTTGCTCACTGCACAGTAAATTGCTCTGTCCTCTATAGAAACAAATAACACATGCTTGTGTGTTTTATTTTGGTTTTTTTTTTCTTCCCTTTCTTTGCAGCCACTCCACCAAATCAGTCATGGATTTTGTTAATAGCAACGAGAACATCATTTTTGTGCACAACACCATACACCTCATCTCGCAAATGGTTGACAACATCATTATCGCCTGTGGAGGGATTTTGCCTCTTCTCTCAGCGGCCACGTCGCCTTCTGTGAGTGAACCGGCTTCAGTGAAGGGGAATACTGACATCTAGTGGTAGTTTATTATAACTGCTCTGTTTGTGATTTCATTTTTAACAATACAGTTTGAACTTGTGGGGGGTTAAAAAAAAAAAAGAAAAAGAAAAGACTTGTTTGTGTTTATTGATTGGGGCATTGTTTGCTCAGCTTCATTCAGCTATAATTAATGCTTGAGACATTACTTTGGCACAGTTTCTTATGCTTGTAATTAATTTCCCTGTGCGCCATTCTTGTTTACTTTGATTTTTTTCTACTACAACTAGAAGATTTAATTTGCAGTCCTCAATTGAAATTGATTTTGATTAAATTTTTTCCCCCTCTCTTTCTTTTTTTTTTTATTAATTTGTGCCTGTGTAGAGTACCAAGGTTAGTACTTCTACTGCTATTTTAATTGCTCTCTTTGAATTTCACACTAAATTCATAAAGAATTTGTGTGTAATACATACTGAGTAGATCTGAAAATGTGCTCCCTGCCTCTGAAGGGGTGTGGGTGGCTTTTTGAGAATTTCTTTAGAAAACCACCTCGTTTCCACAGAGGAAGTAAGCAGCAACAATAAGCATCCCCAAAAAGCATCTGTAAAAATATCAGCTCAAATGATTTTGGATAGTTTGCCGAACTCAGATCAAATTCTCCTCCAGTTTTTATCATTTTGAATACTAGCTCTACTTTCTTAGAGATCCCACTCACCCTGCTTACACATTGTGATGTTTCCCTTTTTGTGGCCTGCCACAAAAATTCATCAGCACTCAGCACTGTATTTATATATATGGGATATGCCTGTGTTTCCGCATTCTTTTGCATGTTTCTGTTAAAGAATTTTATTCTACCCACAGTTGGGGGTTGAGGATGTGTCAGAAAAGACATTGCACATTAGTACTTTTCCTCTCATGTCTCCCTTGTTGCTCGCCCAAGACTGATTTGGAGAACATCGAGGCAACGCAGGGCATGTCCTCAGAGACCGCCATCACTTTCCTGTCACGTCTCATGGTCATGGTGGATGTCTTGGTGTTCTCGAGCTCCCTCAACTTTAGCGAGATCGAGGCTGAAAAGAACATGTCCTCAGGTGGCCTGATGCGTCAGTGCCTCAGACTTGGTAAGACACCGATCATATGTTTGTGGCCATCGACATGAACGATGAGGTAGTGATTGAATTATGGTGTCTTTATGTAGTCTTTGTATACTGTAGAGTGAATGAGGTGGAAAATGCCATGATAGCATTCTCTGCACACATTTCCTCTAATCCCTGAAAATCCCAAAAAAGCTAATTAATTTAGGAATGGTTTGTTAATTGTATACTGAATTGGAGAAGGTGCAGGGGTTTGCTGCAGTTTCCATCAGTGAAAAATGACTCACAGTTTTGGCATTCATGACAAGCAGAGAGTCATTTGCAGTTCGATCAGGTTCCCTTTGCAAATGGTAGCCTTTTGTGTCTGTCATTATGGTCTCATAGGACTCCGTGTGGTGCTGTCTGCCCTCTCTGTTTACATGTGACATTTCATATAATAGAGATCTGTTGAATTACATTTGAATAAAAGGCAATAACAGTTAAATTCCGAGTTACTAAAATGTGGACAGTTGTGAGATTCAGAGTTCAAATCTTTTGGATCAAGTATCTGAGACAGAATCTGTTTGCTCCTGTGGGTTTGTGGGTTTGCGAGTGTGTGTTTGCTGATTGTTGACTCACAAGTTGTGCTCTGGGGGATAGAAAATAGCCTTCAGACTGCACAGTGTCCTTGCTGCAAACATACAATTTGTCATCACAGGCTTCAGTGTGAAATCAGTCTGCCTGCTGATTTTACTCCTGCTATCTTTCCCGACAGCCCGGAACAAATAGTCATCAGAGATAACTGATTCATTTCAAAGAGTTTGCGCCTGTTATTAACATTTAATTTCCACTTAACTCTGAAATGAGCCTATTTGTCTACTCTGTGTGTGTCGGTTTGCGTGCAGTGTGCTGTGTGGCTGTTAGAAACTGTCTGGAGTGCAGGCAGAGACACAGGGAAAGGGGAAATACGTCTTCCATTCTCAACAACAAGACTCAGGAAATCCTGCATAACCCTACCAGCAAGGTAGGATGTGATGCCACCTGTCTCAAGTCCACAGTGTTGCAAAATTAGCCTCTGACTTATCCTCTGGGCATCAAAGTGTCCTGTTCAATTATTTAAAAATGCAGATAAATTTATAAAGATGCTAAATTGCAATCAGATAATTAAGTATTGCATTTTAGAAAGTACCTTTCCTCTTCTGCTTTCCACATGAACTGTTTACCTTCATGCAGCTGAAGCCTGCTCAGATGTGCTTGGTGCTCAGTGATTTGATTGATAATGATTTACAAACAGAAACCATTGCAGAGATCTTTTTTTTTTAAAATATAAATATTCACATTACTGAAATTTAGTGTCTTGGAGCCTAGCTGTAAATTTTATGTAAATAATTCAAGGCAATTACTATGAGAGGTGTAGAGCTGGTGCCGGTGAAGGCTGCAGAGGGTAAAAGTACGCACTGAGCAAAGTTAAATAAATGTGATTTTTGCAGGAAAAGCAAGCAAGAGGTTATTGATGCTATCCTGCTGATATTTATTTCACTAAAAATTTCTTTGTGTATTATTCATTAAAAAAGAATTGCAAACCCCCTGGGGTGTGAACTGTTCCTCAGCTTTTGAAGTGGGGCATGGCAGAAAATATTTGAGAGCCGCCACTAGAAGAACATTTCACCCAATGCTCATAATGTGACTTGCGTGGAGGCACAAACAGTTCTTTTTTTAGGTGTCATCAGAAGATCCTGTGATACTAAATCTGAATCTGAACCCACCGTGTCAGCAAATTTATTTAATCTCTGTGATCTTTATCCTTTTATCTAATCCCTAAAATGACAGGAAAAAAGTTACGGCAATAACACATTAAGTTGAGCTTTGATGAAACAGAGCAGCATGTCACGTTCTGTCGTCTCTCTGCTTTAGACAGCCATAGAGACTCTCCCTAGTAACCTGTCTCCCATCAAGGACCCTGATCGCCTTCTGCAGGACGTGGATATCAATCGACTCCGTGCTGTGGTTTTCCGTGATGTGGTGAGTCAAGACTGTATGTGTTTGTGAGAGACGTGCACGTGTTTGTCACAAAGATGAGGTAGTGAGATTTATTATTGTTTTTTTTGGTAGAACAGCAGGTTTGCACACTGCAAGCAACAAATGAAGCATCAAACTTGCATAATTCAAAGCAATTATTAGAAATACATTAGAAAAATAATGACTTTACCCCATGTGACTTTTCATGTTTTGTATGTAAGGTATCGTAAGAAGCACTCCAGACAGCACCGGTGGATTGCGCGAAACTGCATATTCTGAATACAAAGTAGCACGTCTGTTTTGTGATTTGTGTCCACAGGATGACAGTAAGCAAGCCCAGTTCCTGGCTTTAGCGGTGGTATACTTCATCTCTGTCCTCATGGTCTCCAAATACCGTGACATCCTGGAGCCCCAGCGCGAGAGCGTCAGGATCAGCAGCCAGTTAGGCCGCAGCATGCGTCAGGAGATCAACTCCCCAACCAGCACAGGTGTGGACAGCTGTGCTGGGCCTTTCTTAAACCTGTTTTTCTGCTCAGCTACTCTCACTTTGAAGTGACTGTCTAAAATTCTGCAATGTTAAGTGTCCTTGGTCCTTCTAGTGGGAGTCTGTGAGAGCTCATTCAATAAAATAACAGGGATATCCTGCTGCACTCCACTGACTCACCTATGATTTATTCATGAGCTCTGCTAATTGCACCGCACCAAATTAAATGTGGAAGCAAAAACACTGGTGCTGGAGATGGTGGTTATGAACTTGAATAAGTATCAACGTTCTCTCTGAAATGAAAGGAAGTACATGCCTCAAGTCATAAATCATACATTAAGTCACATGAAAGGAAATCAGCGGCTGCCTACAAAGGTTGAGCGCAATGTCTGCTGCAGTGCCAACTTACTATTATGAACTGCACAAGCGAGCGCACTTTATCAACTTTCATTCAGACAAAAGGTGAAGTGAATGAAAGAAACGGGAAGAGGAGAGAGGCCAAAGGAAATATGTAAGTATAACGCACAGAACACAGAGAATAAAGAAAGCGAAGATGAGCAGCAAGAAGTTAAAAGATGAGAAAGCAGCAGCATGCTGGCCCAACTACTATGGGTTTTTGGGGCAGTGGAGCCAGGCTTGCTATTTTCAGCCCCATCTGTCAGTGCCCATTAGGCAAGCAATCCACCAGAGGAGAATGGGATCATAGAGGTTGCTGGGAGGAGAGCGGCACACTGCCGCCTTCATAAATTTCACCAGAAAATGGGGGAATTTTCCAGACGGCATGTGGCAGACGATTGTCTGATGGACCAGGAAGCCAGTCGACTTGCTGGCTAAATCAAGCCCTGTTGACCTTGTTAGGGAGCATGTGATGAATATTAATATGGTCACCCTTGCATCTAGGTTGCCACTGGGTCAAGATGAGCCAGAATGTGACTTAGAAACACACCTTTGCATCTTTCTGGAAAAATCAACAAACACTTTATTCGGTGAAACTGATTCATATTTACATCCTACTATTAATGACTGAGTTCCTCATGTATGGAGAGATGCAGAGAAGCTTTTTCCCAGAATTCTAGTCCAGGCAGTTCAATAGACATGACTTTAGGCTGGAGGAAGCTGAAGAAAAGAATTCATGTTTTTTTAGCATAGAGGGGGAAAAACCAGAGATTATCTCAGCAGAGAATCGGAACATCTGTGGTGGGAAGCTGCCCTGACATGTGGCTCTTTCTACACATGCGAAATTTACTTGGGAGGAATTTAAATTTAGCTCTGGATTTTTTTTTCCTTACAGACTCTGGATAATTATTTAGCTTTAAACAACCATTAAAATCTCTTAAGGAATTTTATTTTAATTTTAAGTTGGCATCTGGAATCTCGCTATATATTATCTGAATATGTGTGACATGGAACCAATTTAGTGTGACATAATAATTTGAATAATTCATTAATTCAACAAAAAGCACCAAACATAGACTTCTGACTCTAAATGAAAAAAATTATGACTAAAATGATCATTTCTAATTAACGCACTGTGTTTATGTTGGTAACTCTCACCCTTTTACTTTCTGTTTTGTATGTTCCGTAGAAACAGCCCCAACATTTGAATGCATGAAAGACCATCTTGTGCCATCAGAGGATTTCCACACGGAAAGCTCTCTTCCCCACACAGACTCTGGGATCGGAGAGGAGCAGGTAGCCAGCCTCCTCAACGGGTCTGACGTCGACCACAGCGTCAGGGGGACCGGTGCCGTTCACGACCTCATATCTACACTGTCCTCAGAGGTGAAGAAGTCCCAGGAGAGCTTTTCCGAATCCTCCAGCGTGGAGGTGCTGAAGCCAACCCCCTCTGTCACCAGCATTAGCCAGCCCAATAAGGGCATCAATGTCAAAGAGATTTTGAAGAGTCTGGTAGCAGCTCCAGTGGAGGGCATGGAGGCTGGAGTAGAGACTGTGTCCTACCCAGACCCTGCTGCCAAGGCCCAGGCTATGCTGCCTATGCAGTTTCACTCCTTTGATAGGTGAGGAAGTTAATCGCTGCTATGATGACGATGTTTCAGTTTTTCTCTACCAATAAAAGCCCCCAAATTAAGTTTTTTTTTTTACACCAAGATATTATAACAAGTTGTTCCTTTACCGTGTGCAAATCTTTTTTCACTCTTTCCTTGAGTTTCAGGTTTGTCACAGTGAACATTTATTCTGTATTTGCATTTTTTTCCTCATTTAATCATCACCATCACTGGGCCTATCATGACATTAACACTTTACTGACTGTGATGGTTTACAAAAGCATCAGTTGATTTGTTAAAACAGTACAAATCTGAGGTCACTCATCAGGTGATAGCTGTGTTTGGGTGTGTGCAGCCTCTTGAGTGGCTGCAGAACAGGGATGGAAATCCTCAGGGTTTACCTTAGTTATCCTGTTTACCACTAATGGCTTCTAAGCAGCTGGCAGCACATTTTTTCATTCTGACTATCTTCCACAGAGTGAAGTATCCCTATGTTTGAAAGCGTGTCTGAGGCGCAGCGGCTCTGCTGCAGTTTATTTAAATTCCTGGATTAGATAAAACCACACAGCAATCTTTCTGGATTTGTGTGTTTACAACAGTGCTTCTGCCGGGATTTCAAGCATCGCTTCCTCTGATCAATGTTTCCTCTGGCTGATGAAGTTTTGAAATAATAATTTGTCATAAAGTAATCTGAGTTTGTTTGGCAGAAAACCAAAACTCACCCGTTCCTCTGGAAACCGCTTATTTGCACAGAGTTTTTCGTGCCTGGCCGTGCAGTCGCTGCAGACCTCAGAGAGAATGCAGAGGACACACCAGGCCAGGAGCAACAATGGGGGGCCTCCCCTCTCCTTAATGCATGCTGTTGCTGAGCTGGTTGAGGTGAGCCTGATGAATAGGGGAAAAGATGAAGGGGCATGTGGAGACCGGACAGCTTTGAGGGTGGGTGTCTCCTGGGCGTTGATGACAGATTGAACAGAAGTGGCCGTGCACCACACCGCGGCCGGCCGTCGTCCTCAGCGCTCACATCCGTAATGGAAAGTGGCAGCCTGAAATGAGTCGCCACGGCAAAGTGTATTATTTTTTGAAATGCTTTCACACAAAGCCTCCTGACCACATTTTACAACTTTGTCTCATGCTTTTCATGTCCCCCCCCCCTCCAGCCTCTATTTGCTGTGTCTAATTGTTTGCCACCTGCCAGCGAAATGAACTGCCAGCCGTGGACAGACCTTTCATTTGTCTGTCAGGACCAAAATAGATTGGGAGTGACAACATCAAAAAGAAGGAGGGAAAAATGGCTGAAAGTGGAGTGCATAGGGACAGTTGTCACAAAGGGCCCCCCTGCCAGAGACTTTCACAGAGGAGAAGTTTAAAGTGCTCAAAACCCATATTTAAATTAGCCAGATGAGAATAAACTGAAGTCTTTCCTCCTTAATTTTGCTTAAAGTCTCCAAATTTCAGATATTTTTGGTCCTCTCTCTACATATTGGATTTTTCACAGAGCAGTGATAACTGTTGTTAAATTAAATTTGCGTGTGTAATTTTACCACAGCACATTTGCTTTGTATCGCTGCTTGTATTCCTGAATAAAGCACTATTAGAATAGAAGATCTATAAAGGAAACATTTCTTTGGTCATACTTTACATTGCAGTCATCCGCAGACTGCATTAATATTCATTTCTTGATTAATCCTTGCTTTATTCTCTGCAACTCAATTAAGACAATCCTATTAATAAAATATGCACTAGATAATCTATACATGATTCATGAGCACTCGGGTAATGAATTATTTATTGAAAGAGGTTCGTGTTTTCTCGACATACTGTAGCTCTAATGTAACGTCACAGCCATGCCAAAGCGTGGGCACACTTCTGCCGGAGCATGCGAGTGAGGGGTGCATGTGGAAAACAAAAAAAACAGTCCCTGCAATCAAACATGAAATCTGTCAATGAGATTTCACTGAGAACTATGAAGATCTGCTAAATAAATGATACTTGTCATCAGTTTTCACCAGAGCACAGCTGTATCCCAGGAGATATTAATATTTCAGGAGGCTTTCAAGCTTTTTCTGGCTCTCTCTCACACACCTCGGTGTGTAAGTTTCAATTTTTTGTATTTTGCTACTATTTTTGGTTTTGTGTGCTTGTTAGGTGATTGTCGCCGAGGCTACACTGTCTTCTTAATGCACGATTAAATCTGCTTTTTGAATATTCTCTCGGGAAATTCTCATAAAACATCATAGCTTTTATTATTTTTGAACAGAATCAGCAAAAGCGTATATAAAATAAACAGCCTGAAACGCATCCAGGCCGAATTGTGTTTCCCAGGGCATGTTTTACATGATCTATGACTGTAGATACAAAATAGCAACAACGGTCTGTGTTGTTTTGTGGTGGAAGGATTTCTGGGGATTTGGTTCAGATGACAACAGGCTTAGCTCGTGACAGAGCAAAAGCCTGGCCTGTGTCACCAAGAGTAACTGCAGGAGATTGGACGAGACATTATCTGGCACCTTTGCAAACCCAAAGGCCAACTGCAGACCCGATAAGGACAAGCTTTCCTTCTCTCTTCTGTCAGGGAGCTCTTGCAGAGCCAAGTTCACTGGATCATCTTTAATCCTCAGCCAGTCAGATTGCATGTGTGCTGGTTTAATGGCACGCCTGTGCTTTTTCCTTTGTTATTACGTAAGGTCACAAGTGTCATTTTCATCCCAAGCAACATGCTTTATTTCATGCATTAATAAACAATGTCCCTTTCATTATATTACCATGGTTTGTTTGTTTGCAGTAGCTTATATGAAAAAGCCACCTATCATCTTTCATCTCTTTTTGGCTTGTGTATATATATATACATACAGTTTCATACACTTTCTGGCTCTAAATCATCTGCTCTGTATGTCTGGATAGAGCCAACATCAAATAGAAAACTCCCAAATCTGCTCCTGGAGAGTCGTTTGTTAGGGTTGGGGATGTTTTCAGGTCTCCCCAGGCTGTAGGAGGGGACCTCTGGAGGCAAGAGCAGATGCAAGGGAAAGTAGCTTGCTGGCTGGTTCTTATATTTATTTGCTTAAGCCTCATGTGTACATGTATGTCTGTGTTTGCCTTGCATGCATTATGCTGAAAGATGGAGTTACAGGGCAGGATGTTTATCTTTCAAATGCTCTGACTGATGTGCCCTCATGCTCGTGCTGGCAGGGCTGAAAGGAGTAAGAGATGCAGATCTTTTTTTTAACCCCTTAAAACGTGAATGAATTTTGTGAATTTTTGTCCCTTTTGTACCCATTTTCTCCAGTTTTTTCTTCCATTGCATGCATTTTACTTTCATACTTTTTGTTTTCTGGGTGGAATTTGTATCTATCAAGTAACTCTTGAGTAAATGCCAAAATATGTCTCTACTCTAGTTTTACTTTCTGTTTATCACCCAATTATAAATCCTGCTCTCTGTATCTTAAAAAAAACAAAAAAAAACAAATATTAAATTCCTAATTCTGGATACAAGCATTTTAAAAATGTTGCTTAATCAAGAAATACATTAAATAATCAATTTGAATTGCACACACCTATTTCAAATACATCACCCAGAGCTGTTCCCTCTTTGTTATCCATCTATTACTTCTACTAATATTTCATTTTAGATTTTAACTGCATCATTTTGGGGCATATATAAATACGCCACATTCTGTGTGTGTGTTTGATGTAGGAGCGTGGTGGTGCCTGTGAAGAAAATCTCCCCTGGCAGCTTCGCGGTTAACACCCTGGGAAGCAGCAGCAGCACCTCTCCGGGCCTGACAACTGGCAGCACTCCCAACATCTTTGCTGCTGCCTCTGCGACCCCCAAAAGCATGATCAACACCACGGGTAGGGCCAAAAAAACCGACCTTACCGGGGTGCAGCCATTATTGTTAAAATGCTACATTCATTTCTCGTCTTGTTAAATTTCAGTTAATATTGCTACAGAGCAAATTGAGCAATTGCTTATAGTCTCTTTTGAATTTTCTTTAAATAATGCCATTCTAGGAATAGAACAAAGTGGGTTTTTTTCTCTGTTGGATCATGTGATCATGGATGCACTTGCAGGTGGTTGTTGTCAACACTAGATGGCACTCTTTGCCTTTTTTGACTCAGCAGCAGCCTGTGCTGCTGTGAGTGAAAATTGCTTTTGTTTAACCACTAGGATTCGTCTAGACGCCACCCTAATTTAAACCTGCCTGAACTGTACAATGAAACAAATACCTTTTTAATGACAAAGGTGAATTTGCACTACCGGCTTTCCTTCGCAGCGCGCGCTCTGATCTGATTGATGACATGGCCTCCCTCGCCCATTGCTGTCACTTCTCCTGAGGCCGGGCTGCACTGAGCAGGTTTCACCTCAGGGCCTGTGTGCTCTGGGCCTTTGAAAGAGCCCACTTAGCACCAGGAACCATTAGGAGTTCAAACACCTTTTTAATGTGCACTATTAATAATAGTTAAAAAAAAAAACTCCCTCTCCTCTCGGAGGCCCTGTGTAGGAATTTGAGAAAGGTATCCAAGTGAAAGTGTGCTTTCAGCTAAATCCACAGGCTCTCACCCAGACCGCATGATTTCACATTCACTGGTTTTAACCTCTCAAAAGGGCAGAATGATTTTAAAACCGGGAATAAGCTGCCAAGAAGCTCTGACTCAGTGTTCACCTATAAATTACTGTTGCCACAATATCCAAATTTATTGGCTTGTAAAAAACAACAAAAAAAAAGCGATGCAGATTTTGTTTTGATATGTTGGTTAAATCTTCATCGTTGTCATTTTACTAAAGAAAATAGTTCCATGTGTCACTGCTGACATGAGTTTGAACCAGCTGAGGGGCACTTGGATTTGGTTAAAGTTCATAATTTGTTCGACTTGGTTGAAATTTGTGCAGAAGTCTACCTTCAGAGGCCGGATTGCGGTCATTTTTTTTATAACCTCCCATCCTTCCTTCGTTTTCTTTCACTCATTTCAATCTGTGCACCATTAAATACATTTACAACTGCTCGATGTGACTTCAGTGGAATTTCCATGAATGTGAACAACTTTTTTAAATTTGGCATTGCGTTTAATCCTGTGATAGTGTTTAAATGCTTTAAAGGTACCGCATTTTACTCTGTATAATTACTAACAGTTATTAAAAACTTAAGACATAACATGTATCCAGTTACTCCTTTTTGAGTCCACTTGTCCACTTAGAGGGAGGCGGGGGGGTCACTAAAAATCAATGCAAAGTTGTTTGGTGATCACCTTCATCCTGAGGTGAAATTTTATATCCTGATTGGGGGGGGGGGGGGGGTCTTTTTCAAAATACCGGTGCCGGCCCCAAAGGGCGGGGGGGGGGGGGGGGG
>VUQK01018499.1:23269-41812 GCA_015106715.1 Bujurquina vittata | reverse complement strand
TCTAAGGCTTCAAGTTGTTGGACTTAAGAAGTAAATATAATATCATAGTATCATCTACATAGACTGACATCCCTTTCTAAATATAGAGCCTAAACATAACAGGTATTGTATAATGAAAAAAAAACAAAAAACAAAACAGCAGGACCAAGAATTGAGCCTTGAGGGACACCATGGGTCAGGGAAAACTCACCAAGGCTCATGCTTTATACAATGTGCCAGGTGAGATAACAGGATTCTGTGATCAACAGTGTTGAAAGAACCAATGTAGCTTACAGACCAAATGTTGAAGATTTCTGGGGGGGGTGGTGGTGTATTTGGAAACTAGCACTTACAAAAATTGTTCAATGAAAGAGAAAACTTAATTAATCTGTCAGACGGTATAACCATTTTCTTGGAGTTTCCTGAAAAGAAAAGTTCCCCCACCCCATCCAGACCTCAACTTTATACAAATGAAGAGGCGGCAAACGTGACTTCCCATCTCTGTAAAAGCAATGGATTGGAAGCATAAAAAAGATGAATCCTGTGGACACGTACCATTTAGAAACTCCTGTGTAATCAAGCTTTTCAACAACAGTGCACGTCGCACATTTATATTTGAACAGCTGTCACAGAGTTGGCTCGCCTTTTGTCTTTGCCTTCATTTTGAAGGTTAATCCGTCAAAACAACAGTGAAAAGCTTTAATTTAACAAGCTTTTATTTCAGGCACTGAGGCATGAAAATGCAGTTTGGCTTTTTCTGTGCGTTCTTTTGTTACAACCGATGAGAGTGTCTCAGTTCAAAACATCAGAACAGGTAGAGATAAAAAGAAAAATGCACACAGGGGTGAAAACCTCACCAGCTGAGGGCTGTTCAGAAGTGCTTCGTCAGTCAGTTCAGCTTCAGAAGTGTTCGTTGACTTTTTAAATAGACAGAAAGCGGGATTTCTCGGGTCTCACGCTGCTAATCAAAACCAGAGAAAACATTATCTTCAGTCAGTTCAGTGTTTGTGGACTCCAGTCGACCACCTTCACTCCACGAGTACGGAAGGTCATTTGAATGACAGGAAGGCGATTTTGCGTCTCTGATTGGTGGAGCTGAAGTGGAGGCTGAAGTGGAGGCTGGAAATCAAACCCAGCAACACGAAGCTGATTGCTAAGGGAGCCGTCGAGGCGAGTGAGTGGACAGAACTGGACGTTAATACAGGCTCTGTGTTTGAGGGTGCACCGGGTTATTTCAATAAGCACAGATACAGCACAGTGGTATTACACAAGCTTCTCCTCTGGCATTCAGGGCCTGTATTTACTGGGAAAACAGGGAGCTCATAAACACTCTGCGTGCAGATGACAAACTGATAATAAATCCACTTTCTGCTCATTTTGTACAACCAGGGCTGAACAGAAAGAAAAACTAGGTTACAGTCAGCGTGGCTCCTGGGATTTCAGTCACTACTAGTCCACACTAGTATATCACTGCTATTAGCTGGATTGTGGGTCAGCCACAACATTAAACCATCCACTTTTCCATCTATTTTTCTTCCTCTTAAGTCAGTTCATGAGGTCAGCAGGTTAAGCAGCATTTTCCAGTTCCTCCAGAGGGGATCCTAATTTGTTCCCATACCAGATGGCATATATAATCCTTTCTTTAAAGCTCTTAAATGCTACGAAGTCACCACTAACTTGTCCATCCAGTTTGTTCCACTCATGTAAAGTCAGTTTACAGTGGTAGCAGGCTGTTCTCTGGATGTAATTTCCCCAGCATTGTTTTCTAGTTCCTCTTAGAGGATCTTGAGGCACTCCCATGTCAGATCTCCAGGAAGTTCTTGGTCTACCCCAGGGTTTCCTCCGAGCTGGGTGTTGTGGAAACCCTCTAAGGAGAAGCACATATGAGGCATCCTGATCAGATCCTCAAACAACCTCAGCTTGTTTCTTTGACACAAAGGAGCAGTGGCTCCTCACCCTACCACATCCACATATAAAACAATTTACCCATTGTAGCTAAAGGTTGCGTGCTATGGGGCATTCAAAGCTCCAGTTGCACAGGTATTTCCCGCCACATCACTCAGCATATCCTCATTCGTATTTATAGTCACTTCAGTTGCTCACCTCGAACTCGAGATATGTTTAACTCAGTTCCTGCCTACTGTTGTTCACACAGGTCTGCAGCTTTGTCCCTCATAAATCGAAAGCTTCACTTCTCAGCATTCAAAACCAGCTGCCTAATGTTGTGTTGGTCCTTCTCATGCCGACCAAGCACCTCCTGTCCATCAGGAAATGAATATATTCCTTCCTCCATAGATCAGGCTTCTTGTGGCACATCCCAAAGATGGATGATCAGAATCTGGAGATTTTGGAGGCCTGGTCAATAGGTTTGGGCTCTTTGTTGTGGTCTGCAATGGTGTTTAGGTGGGAGGGAAGTTTCAAAAGTACATTTCAAAGACAACATCCATGGATCAGGGTTGATCTAGGACCTCAAGCATTCAGGAGCTAAATGGGATCTTGGGAGTTTGGAGGCCAGTCAAACACCTCAGGCTCTTTGTCGCCATTCCTTAGCAGTATTTGTGGTAGAAGGGGATGCAGTGTCTTCTGTTTGATATGATGCTGCAGTGTGGACCTGTTATCCCATAGAAACAGTTGGAGCATTATGAAACAAAAATTATGGCAAACAGGACCCGGAACGTTTAAGCAGCTAAAATCCGACATCAAGCAAGAACTGGAATTGATTTAGCTTTAACAACTACACAATTTTGTGTGCTCGGTTCCCAAACACAGTGTTGTTAAAAGAAGATCTGATGCAACACAGTGAAAACGCTGCCTCTGTCCCAACTTTATTTGAGTCGTGTAGCAGGGATCAAACTCAGAATTAACAGATTTTCAAAGTAAATAAACAAAATGTCTCCATTTCGTCATTAAAAGCATTTTTTTTAAAACTTTTTTATGTCTTTGTTCAAGAGTCACGCAGAATCACAGTTTTTTGAAAACAGGAGTTTGGAGAACATGATTCAAGTAAAATATTTATAATAGTTTCCTTGTCTTTTAATCTTCATTTTACTGGAAGTCATCACGAGTCCAATTGATCAATTAAATTTATAGTTGCATGACTCCAGTAAAACCATTTTGAATTAGCCTTCAACAGCAGGACAAAGTCAGCAGTAGGAAAAACTCTTCAAGGACTTTATAAACACTTCGTACGTGTTATTATAAATGTATTTGTTTTTAGCTTTGTGTGACCTCCACCCAGTGCATGCTGGGAAACTCTGGTGCCTGAATAGAAGTGCGTGTTGGTGGGAAAGGAATAAAAGAGTCTTTTTAATTTGGTCCTGTGACATTTCAGAGGCTGACATGTCATCCTGTGTGCTGAGGATTCCTCCACAGGGTGAGATGTTAGATTAAATATATCTGCAATTACCGCGCTTTTACGGCAGTAAGTGAAAGGAAGTGATTCATTTCAGGGAGCTGCTTCTCTGTGTCCTGTTGGCGCTGCTTGATTACCCTCAGTTCACTTCAGCATGCTGTGAAAATCAGCTTAAAGTGTGTTTGGGGTATTGGCTTTTATGGAAAACTGAAATCATGGGTGTGTGTTAATGCTGCTGAGAGAAGGGACCGCTTTGAAAACTCGCTGCTGCTGCATTCAAGGACACTTTCTCAGCATCTGAGATTTTTAAATCTGGCAACTCAACAGGAAGACTTTAATGCAGCTCGCAACAAATTCCGATGGTTTTCAAAAGCTCACTTTCAGCTCAAAGCTCACTTGAAGCATAACTATGTAAGTATGAAGTGTGAGGGTACTAAAAAGGTCCAAACAGCTGCTTCGTGTCCGTTAAGTGTCCAGGTGCTCAGGAGTTCTACTGCACATGTGCACAAAGTTGAAGACCAGCTGGAAAAAAGTGGGGCTTAATAAAAGGGCGTCTATTCTGCTCATTTCCAGCTCCATATTTTTAGTTTGGACTTTTTCAAGGAAGCTTTGCATGATTGGACCTCACAGCATTAATTGCACAGCGCCTGATATTTTCAAAACTTGCCACAAATGTGTAATTAACCCCTTTAATCCCAGAAAGAGCCCGTATTCAGGCCATACAGTGCAGAGGTTCAGTTACTTGCTGTCAGTCATGCCTATTTGCATTCATCGATGCAGATTTGATGGCAACTCGTGTTTTAATCATCGATTAGATTCTTAATGAAATGTACAAAAATATTGAAGGAACTTCACGGGTTTTTTCATCTACGTATGTTTATTCTTGGACTCTACTGGGGTAGTTTCACAGTTCACTAGAATCCTTATTTTATTTTTCAGGTCTGAAAAGTGAAGTGAATGCCGAAGCGACCAGCAGGGGGCGACACCTCTGTTTTTTCTGATTACGTAGAAGTCAATGGGAAAAGGGCCCGGCTGCTCACCTGATCTATGACTTCATTCAACAGTTTCCTAATGAGTTTCACAGTCGCTGCTTTCGAGCACAGGCTGGATATAAAAGTTGACGTGATGATTGAGGGGTGGATCGGACCACGATTTACTAAATGAACATCGTACTTCATTCAGTAAGATTTAAAATTAGCAGCTGAGTCCATAAAACTCATCGGGGAAGTGTTATTGACGTCACAGACCAGGTGAGCAGTAGGCTCATTTTACTTCCGTACAAAGAAAAAAGAGGAGCTGCCACCCACTGGCCACGAGAGAGAATGCAGGTTTAAAGCACTTTAGCTTCACTTTTCAGTTATCCCATCTGATCTGTTTCTGACAGCTGAAATTATTTTCTGCGTTTCTCGTTGCTGCTTTGGTTTGAATCCAGCCAAGTGAATAATGAATAATAAAACCAGTTCAGCGTTTTGGAAACACTTTTTATTCCTGTGAGGAACAACAGACATGATTTATTTGAAAAGCTGACTGTTAAACAGTCACGATTGTGATTTTTGCCATAGTGAGACGGTGTGTTTTTAAAAGTAAAAATTTTTTAAATGAAACTTATTAGCTTTGCTGTGTTGACGAAGAGCCTTCTAGGAGATGCGTTTTTGCAGAGGAAAGCAAATCTGATGTTTTTTAGAATAAGCGTCAGACAGAAAACAGTGGTTTGGGCCTTTAAACATGAGTCGCTCCTGCTGAGTTCTTCATCTTCAAATATCTGAACTGTCTCTGAACTCCCATCTGCTTCTCCTCCTGTCAATTTACATCGATCCTACGCTGGAAATCACTGCTTTCCCATAGCTTTTATCTTTTGAAGCCCAGCTGAAGTGTCTCAGAGTGGACGGACGCGTAGACGGTAAGCTTAGTGCTGCGATGGCTGAGCGAGCATGACAGACACATGGGGGGAAGAGAGAGAGAGAGAGAGAGTCAGCAGGTTGATGTTTTAAACGAGATCTGCAAAAATTGTTCAACTGTGTTGCCATAGCAACAGGGCGCATGTAGATCAGGAGGCTTTTTTTAACACACACATACACACACACACACACACACACAGAGTGACACAGTGAGGTTAGCACAGGATTCCCTGCTATTCCAGTTTCTATGACAACTCACAACTCATCCTCGCCTCCCCGTCTGCCTCACTTTCATCCTCGGCTGTAATGGAAGCAGCCATTAAGTTCTGACTCCGGCGCTGCCCGGCTTTATCGGCATGAATGGTAATCAGCTGTTAATTAGTGGTGATGATTAATATGAACAATGATTAAAGGAGTACTAATGCCGTCTTATAACATCAGCTGCAGCAGCGAGAGGGGGATCAGTCGGGTGAAGCTGCTGGGAGGGACTTCAGGAAAGAGGTTCCTCCTCTGACCCCTTTAGGTCCATTTGACCTGTCAGTGCTGTTTGTTTGGGCTGCTGACATGATCAAGGCTGAGTCTCTTTAGACTGGTCAACCTCAGGAACCAGCAGGCTCGGAGTTACCTCCTTATTGCAGGAAATTTGATTTTTTATTTTTTTATTGATGTAACTCCAAATCACAACACTCATCTTAAGGCCCTTTCTGTTATAAGGCAAAGGCCCAATAACATTATATACACAAAGCAGAGATACAACAATCGCTGATGAGCAAGCACAACTAACAGCTCCTTTTCAATCTTTAATTAATGCAGATTTGTCTCATTTATGCACAAGGTGTACTGTGGTGTCACAGTTGGACACACTTGGTTATAGTTTGATATGTCTTCCACTTCCAACTCATTAATGTGCACAGTTACTGCACAAGGAGTGTTTTTCAGCCCCAACCACCATCTTTATGTAGCCCAGACCAAGTAGTTTGTAGTATTACTCGCACTTCCCCAATGACGCCAAATTCTTGTCCACAAGGGGTCATCTGATTGTTGAGCTTTACCCTACAATAAAAAGCACTGTGAGGTGCCTGTGCCATATAAACAAATTGAATTGAATAATAACTGAAGGTAATCACTTAGTTTGTAGTCAAGTTAAAGTCACTGAAAATTAAACGAATCATAAAGTTAAAACAAGTCGAAGTAGAAAACTCAAGCGCTCCAGTACAACATAAACCACAGCCTCCTGGCAGACCAATCTGCTACTTATGCCATTTCCACCCCTTTAACCTGTTGACGAATGCGCACTTTGGAGCTGTTATTTCTCAGCGGCTCATGTTGTGGCAGCTGTCAGGTCAAGGCAGCCATGCCAGAGGACATCTTGTGTTCAGTGGTGAGACACAGGTGGCGTCTGACATAACAGCATCTTATTGCCCCCTGGGACGAGAACATACTAGATAAAACCTCCAGGAAAACAAGGCTCAGGGAGGGGCCGCCATCTGCTGTGATTGGTTGTAGGGTGAGGGGAATAATAAGAAAGAACAGAGGACCACAGACAATGAACAGGGCAAAAGAAACTACAGGAGAGGGAAGACCAAATTCAGTGATAAAAAGTAGTAGCAAAGTAACACCTGGGGAGTTAAACGAAAGGAGCAGAGAAGAAGGCTCATTGCATTATGGGAAGTCCCCCAGCAGCATGATCCGCTAGGAGCAAGAAGAAGGGATGGTTGGAGGTGTTTGGGATCAACTGAAGGCTTCAAAGTAATAAGCCTCAAAGTAATAAGTGAATGGACTTGTTTTTCAGCATCACTCTGATAGAGATGTTTCTCTTTTTTAGGATATTGTGCATATGAAAAAGGCAGTCTGCTAACATATATTTGTTTTTAATGTTTGGTTGAAGAACATGTCCCGGCCAAAAATTGCTCCCATGTTCCCCACAGAGCTGCTGGAGGCCAAGGTGAAGCCATGTAGACTAAGTATCTTATTAGACACCATGTTTCTGAGATTTATCCAGGCCTTTATGTCTTTAGCATGTTCATAGTTTGGCAATTGATTTGTTTCATCTGGCCTAATGGATGAATATAGTTGAGAGTCATCAGCAATGCAGTGGAAATGTATGCAGCGTTTTCGGCCAAAAGGGAAGCCTGTCTGGGTTAAAAATATGGGTCCCAGCACAGAACCCTGTGGAACACCATTACTTACATTCGTGTATGAGGAAGACTCACTGGAAATGATCTGATAAATATCTAGTGCAGCTCCTTCAGTCCCTGTGATATGGCCCATGGGCCATTAGACCTGCATCCTGTTGGCCTGTCCTGTAGGTTCTTTTCCGTTTAAAAGTAATTATAACTGTTACTTTAAATTAAACATTAAATTTGTGAAATTTGTTTACAAATCAATCGCATTTCTTTTATGAATTGAAAAGAGAACACGTCAGTTTGTAAAATTTCATTGCAGATTTAAAAAAATCACAAAATGTTACCAAAACACAAACAAGTGTATGTTATAAACAATTTTCAGCAAATAATGTGCTACTATTAATGTGTTACTAGTATTATTTTTATAATTAATATTACAATATAAATGAGGAAAGAAATTCATCCAGCTCCTCTTTCTCTCTCCCTTCCCTCTGTAATAATTTTCACACACCAACTAAACTTCCCACTGTGTGAGCGTTCAGTTAAGGGGTGAAAAACAGGATGTGATGTAACATCCTGAGGCCATTATTAGCGTTGGAGGAGGTGGAGGTCATATCAGAGTCAGCAGCAGACTATATGAATAAGATATCATCCCACGATCAGAGAGAATTAAACTAAGAAGACACCTGGACTTTAATTACATGAACACTGCTGTGCTACACTTTGGTGTGCAGTGGAAAACACTAATGGAAAGCAGCCATTTTGACTGTTAACCTCTGGTTAAAAATGCAAAATATCCACTGTGAGAGATGTCTGTGGGAGGCTGTTAGATTCGTGCCAATATCTCTGTCATCACAGAAAACTGAGAATGCTTTTAATCCAGATTTTAGTATCATTTTAAGGCATGGACATCTCTTTATTTAAGATAAACTTGATATAGAGGTTAAAGAGGATCCATGCATGTTTGTCTGAGCAAAAGAGCAAGACTGAAACTGTAGAATTGTTCTATTAATTGTGTCAAAGCAAACAGAACACCACAAATAGAAGTAATATGAGGATAGACAGAAAGCAAAAAGACAGATAGAAGGTGATAAATAGAAATTATGCAACAGATCAGGCACCAAAGCCAACAGACATGACTTTGAGTCAGAAACAGCATGAAATGAAGGATCTGGAGTGGAGGTGGGTTGCAGTGTAGCTTACAGATGTGCAACAATTCTAGCCTGGCTAAAGCAGCTTAAAGAACACACACTATTTAGGGAACAGCTGAGTTGGTGACTCATGCAGACTGGGTCCAGCTCAGTGCAGCTGAGTTTGATTCCATGACCTGTCTGAATGAACATGTTGTTCATTGTTATCTTGATTTCACTACATGAACATCCAACTCAAGATTGCACACAAGGTGTATCTGCCACTTTGTTTTTAACTCGTGGACTCATCTCTAAGGAACTACACTACAGCATACCAACTGTGCATATACCCTCCAGGCAGATCTTGATCAGACTCTAAATAACTATAATGGGATGGCTGCTTGTCCGACAAATAAGAGACGCAATTTATGCCCAGTGGTGTTTTTCCCACTAGCTGGCACCACTTTGATTAGGTTTAGGTTTTAGGAACTTCTTGGTCAGGTTTAGGCACTAAGAACTGCTTGGTCAGGTTTAGGCACTAAGAACTGCTTGATCAGGTTCAGGCACTAAAAACTGCTTGGTCAGGTTCAGGCACTAAGACCTGCTTGGTCAGGTTTAGGCACTAAGACCTGTTTTGTCAGTTTTAGGCACTAAGAACTGCTTGGTCAGGTCTAGGCACTAAGAACTGCTTGATCAGGTCTAGGCACTAAGAACTGCTTGTCAGTTTTAGGCACTAAGAACTGCTTGGTCAGGTTCAGGCACTAAGAACCGCTTGATCAGGTTCAGGCACTAAGAACTGCTTGATTGGGTTCAGGCACTAAGAACTGCTTGATCAGTTTTAGGCACTAAGAACTGCTTGATCAAGTTTAGGCACTAAGAACTGTTTTGTCAGTTTTAGGCACTAAGAACTGCTTGGTCAGGTTCAGGTACTAAAAACTGCTTGGTCAGGTTCAGGCCTTAAGAACTGATTGGTCAGGTTTAGGCACTAAGAACTGTTTGGTCAGGTTTAGGTTTGGGTTAAAACAGTCCCCATTCAATGATGAGTCAGGGGTGGCAGAGCTGTCTTGCCGATGCCATAACTTGATTAGGACATCTTATGTGTAACTGACACAGACCAACAGCTTTGATAAAATGCCATCATTAAATGCCCTGGGTGCAAGAAGGTGTGGTCTGTATCTGCTCTGTGATTGGTTGCAGCAGTCACAGGTTGTAATCACCGCTCTTTCTGTTTCAGCCACATGCCTCTGAGTCCGGCTGCTGACACCAAACATGATCGCCCGCGGCAACAGGCGGTTACAAACGGCAACCCGACAGGCTCTGCTGTTGCCAGGGACGACGAGGGGGAGGACACGCCCACTGGAAACAGCATCGTCGTCCGCATCGGCATCCCGGACCTGCAGCAGACGGTAACACACGCACACACGCAGGTGTACTGTGTGTAGATGTACAGTTTGTATATAAGCATAAGGCACAGAACAAACCTGTCTGTCTGTCCGTCTGTCTCTTTCTCTGTCTGTCCGCCTGTTTCTCTGTCTCTGGCTCTCTCAGAAGTGTTTGCGGTTGGACCCAGAGTTACCAGTTTGGACCAGTAAGCAGAGGGTTCTGGTGACGTTGACTCAGTCTCTGTCGGATGTTTTGAACTATGGTCTCTTCCAGCCGGCGTTCAACGGCCGAGCCGGAAAGTTTCTGGACGAGGAGCGGCTGCTGAAGGAGTATCCTCTCCCGCCCATCACGCCCATCCCATACCTGGAGGTAAACTTCACCTCAGTGTTTCTAAAACACTAAAATATACAACAATGCTGTACTTATAACTTATATAACTCCATATTAGCACCACTGAAGTGGGGTAACATTTAGAGGAAAAACCTCAGAGAAGTTTAGTAAGTCAAGAACCCATGCTGCTTCACTTTTCAAAGTTAAGTGCAAAGATATATATATATATATATTTATAAATAACAAACACATATTTGAACCTGTGAGTTAGAACATAAAGCCTCTCTTCCAGCACTGACCTAAGTATGAAGCCTTTTAGTAAAAGGAAGCGTTGATCAGTTATTGAGTACCTCCAAGCCCAACACTCATGATGGCAACGACGCAAACAAACCTTTGCAGAAATCCAAATGCAAACATCTGCTTTATAGTAGTGCAGTCAGAGCGCCCCACAGTGTCTTATGAAAAGTAGTGTCCAGCTAACTTTCACCATCACAGACAATATAAAAGACAGATGTAGCTGACGAAGGATCTTAAACCTGCATGCTTTCTAATGGGCAGCAGAGGGCGACACCTGTGGTTGCAAACAACTTCGGGTTCCGGCATAGCCGTCTTTGGGAAAACAGCTTTCTGTGTTAACTTTTGCAAACTCTTTCCAGATGACTTTATGGTCTCAAAATCCATTTTGTAAATTGTGGTCATTATAAAAGTCAAAAAAGAGGATTCTTTTCGAAATGCACGCCGGCTAACGATGAATCATTCACAAGTGATTAGCCAATGAGCATGTGGAATCACCGCTTTCAAATAAAACTTCTTGCTGTGGTTAGTAACTTTTTAATTATGAACATGCTGCTTAATACACCAGGGGGCGCTACTGAAAGAGGTTAATATCAGATATTTTGAAGGGGAACTATGCTTATTGCTCTTTGCTAGTTTTTTTAATCACAGACCAATTTAAGCATGGAGCTAACCCATGAAATATCCTCTGCATACAAAGATCAGCTGTTTCCAGACTGACTCTTTGCATCTCTTTTTGCTCAGTTTCGTTACAAGAGGAGAATTTACACGCAGAGCTACGTGGACGACAAACAGCTGGCAAAGCTGCACACCAAGGTAGGAAACACAGAGCTGTTAATTAAAGAGTTAAATCCTGCATAATTATAACATTATAAATATAAATGCTCACACTGCGTCTCCAAGTATGAACAATAAAGAGATTTATTCATATTCCCACAGTTACAGTGCTGCTGCAAGTGATGATAGGAAGCTTGGGTAAAATAAAAAAATGAAAGGATTTAAATAAATATGTACAAAAATAGTGGTACATTTAAAATGCAGAGGGATGCATTTGGAGATGTGTTATTTATATTTGGCTGAGAGTGCAAAAAGGATCAAGAAATTTTAGCAGCATTTGCTTCACTGCGACTCCTCCACACTCACCTCAGATTTAATTCTGTGCTGCTTCTTCAGAGAATAATGTTCAGTAAATAAGAAAATGATGTGCTTTTTTTCACGTTAGGCCAATCTGAAGCGCTTTATGGAACATGTTCACCAGAAGAATGTGGAGAAGGTTTCCAAGTGGTTGGAAAAAGGCCTGGACCCCAACTTCCACGACTCTGAGACCGGAGGTGAGCAGAAGCAGATCAGTCAAAAGATTTCAGCCTCATTTTCAATGTGTGAAATCCCATTTTCCACCTACACTGTCCAAGCAGTAACCCCATAATAACACAATCAGCTGGTCGCTGACTGTCAGGTGAAATAGGTTGCAAATAGGGTGCTGGTGCCAAAGCAGTCACCTCTTTGTGATTGTTTTGGCACCAGCAGATTGTGGAAGTCACCTGTAGTTTGCCAACTTGTCTGCAACCACTCACCAACTATGTGCTAAGCAGCAGGGAAACTGTGAATAGTACATCCCAAACCGGAAACCCGTCCCACTGAAACCAGCACATTTCAAAAGGTGGAGCTTTTACTTTGAAGTTTAATTGTGTCCTTTTCCAGTTTGTGTCGTTTCACTGCAGCTTAGCAAGTAGTCGGTGAGTATTTGCTGACAAGTTGGCATCTTCTAAGCAAACTGAGGGCAACTCCAGCAATCTGCTAGCAGCTATAGCAATCACAAGGAGGTTTTAGGTGCATCACCATTTGTGAACACTCCTTTGTGACTGCTTTCACCGAGCGACAGGCAGACACCTCCAGCAACCACTTGCCAGCTGGTTGTTGCTAGTTGGTCGCCCATCACTCTCTAGGCCTGTGTGACTTAAGAAAGCCCAAGGGCCTGGGTTTTAACATCGTACAAACACAAGTGTACATCAGTGCTTCACAACATTCAAAGCGAAGTTCTGTGCATCTGCATTTATGGTAATTTGCTACAATAAAGCCTCAAGACTCACAGGTCACATTAAAGCCGGGACCATCGGAGCTAAAACAAAATGGAGCGAAGTGGCAAAAAATGCAGTTCCTCTAATGTCCACTTGAGGCTTACCCATAAAATGAATAGCCTCCCAAAATATCCAACAGCAGAAATAAACATGTGTACAGCCTGATATTAAAAACCCTTCATAACGAATGTACAGGGGGAGGATGTTTTAGAACTCACCTCTTTAAATTGTATTAAGGCTCAACGTTTGCATTATTAGGGGCGTGGCCTCTCTGACTGACAGGTGTGACACAGCTGGCTGGAGCTGCTAGCTGTCTGCTAGGCTTCACCTCAGCTAACTGGAGTTCCTGAACTGGACCTCTGGGTCGTCTTTGTGCTGTTGGAGCTTTTTGAAGCATCTGACCAATAAAATGATTGCACTGAAACACAATCTTGAGGCTCCAATGTTCAGAGTGTATTTAGTAGCCAATGTATTGATCTTCAGTTCTTGAAATATCGGGTGTGGTCACTTGATTGTATAGATTCGTATAAAGGACTGTTGAGGGTTATTCAAGTTTCCAAATGTTTCCACCTGAGCGAGGGAAGCTCGTCCAAAAGCCGTTCGTTAAGGACAGACTGGGAGTGAAAGTTTACACATTGCATATTTTTTTAGGAAGTTGTCACTGGCTCCTCCCTCCTGAGGCCATCCTAGTTATGATTGGTCAGAATAAGCAGCCTGAACCCGACATCCTCTTCACTTGACGTCTGCGTTGCTTCTCGTGTTTTAAATGACTTGTAGGCGGTTTTCTGATTAGCATCGATGCTCCTTCTGTTACCTGTTATGTTCCCAACCTCTGAATCCATTTAAAGACTTCCTGACTCACTGTCAGGTGGCTGTTCTTTAGTTTCTAATTACAGCTCTGATGATGTGAACATGTACATTTATGCAGTCTTTCAGATTATTTATGTATTTCTCTCAGGAGTCTTTGATCCGTGGAGCATGTCGGTGTTTGGTTTGCCCTCACAGCTGTGGAGCTGTTACTGACATTAAAGATGACTATTCAGCTTTAGCCTAACAAAGATTGTGTCTGTGTGCCTCAGAGTGTCCTCTGACTCTGGCTGTGCAGCTGGAGGAGAGCTGCGATCTGATTAAAGTTCTTCGCAATGGAGGAGCTCACCTGGACTTCAGGACCAGAGACGGCATCACCGCCCTGCACCGGGCCGTGCTCTGCAGGAACAGCGCCGCCCTCACCGTGAGAAAGCACCTCTTTGCAGTGGCTCTGTCGCAGCTCACTCATTTTTGTACATTTAAATCAAGAAAAAGGAATTTAAGTTAAGTTTTTTTTAATCTTCTGAGCTACCAAATTCCTGCTTCCTGTCTGGGTTTACCATTAATATACAGCGAGATTTCTTCAGAGAGGACGGAGTGACTCATCCCATCTGACAGCAACATTTAAAGAAACCAGACTAACAAAAAAAAAACATCACCTGATAAAATCCACCAGCTCACCGGTTTATAAATGTCGGCTGCTGCCTGTTCAGTGTTTCAAATTAGGGAGTCAGTGCCATTAAATATATTTTTTAATGTAAGCAAGCAAGTGAGCCGTGTTTATACAACAAAGTACTTTACAAGAAACAAGAGTAAAAGAAGAGAAGGTAAAAGAGCACTGGAAATAACTGATCCTGATTGAAAGGAAAAGAAACACATCAAAAACAAAAGCAGCTCCTGCAGCAGCATTGGCTTAATTAATTATTAATTTCATGATTAGTGAAATTAATCATAGAGGACGCATATAAATGAATTCATGTATGAGTCCGTATTAACCGTACATACACAGTTAAAGCCAACACTGCTCTGCAGTTCCTCTGGTGTCCAGTAGAGGCTCCAGCAGTGAGGCTCCCATGTTAAAATGTCAAACCAGCCAGAAAGCCAGAAACCATTTTGGCACCGAGGCGACTGCCGCAGGGGTGTCAACCACCCACCCAGAGAGCCCTACCCGCTGGACAGTTGGTGCCAGCATCACTACAGAGGATGCAAAGTTAAAAGTACTTCCAGATGTTCAAATCGCAAAGAAGTCAAATTCTGTTTCTGTTTTGTGCCTGTAACGGATTAAACTGCACATATTTCAGTTGTGGATGTGATGACTGAGGGGTGGAAAGCACACCCTGCTTTCTGGTTCTAAAAGGACCAACAGTTTTATTTTTATACGCAGTTATAAATTCAGAGCAGAGGAGTCTCCCCCTGCTGGTCATTAGAAGGAATGTGGTTTAGTAGGTTTAGGGCTCTTCCTCCTCTTTTAACGTCTCTCAAGCGTTTTCATTTCTTCTCCTGGTCCTCAGACTCTGCTGGACCTCGGGGCGTCTCCGGACTACAAGGACAGCAGAGGCCTCACTCCGCTCTATCACTCGGCCATGGTGGGTGGCGCCCCCTACTGCTGTGAGCTGCTGCTGCAGGACCACGCCACCATCGGTACGGAGGCTCTGAAATTGATGAATCATCTGAGATGTTGTCGACTGCTGTTATTAATGAGTTATTTTATTAATATATTTGTGTGAAAAAAACTTCAGCACTAAAAGAGTTGTCATGGTTACAGGGATGACAGATGAGAACGGGTGGCAGGAAATCCATCAGGTGACACATGCGCGCGCACACACACACAATCAGGAAAATTACACTGATGACAAGTTCAAGCCCTGTACAATTATGACTCTGTGTGTGTGTGTGCGTGCGTACGTGCGTGTGTGTGGGCGCATGTGTGTGAGTTCAGGCATGTCGCTATGGCAACGTGCAGCACTTGGAGCACCTGCTGTTCTATGGCGCCGACATGAGTTCCCAGAATGCATCAGGAAACACCGCACTGCACCTCTGTGCTCTATACAACCAGGTAACGCACACAGTGAAAGCACACAGACACACACACACACAGAGGTAATGCATATTTGGTCATGTGTGTGCAGCAGTTGTATTGTGTGTTTTTATTCATATTTTTTTGTGTGTTTTCTTGTTTAGGACAGCTGCGCCCGAGTGCTGCTGTTCAGAGGAGCCAACAAGGACATCAAGAACTACAACAACCAGACAGCCTTCCAGGTAAATCAATCAATCAATCAATCAATCAATCAGTGAGCTTATAAAGTAAAATAAACAGAACCAGATGGTCTTTCAGATAAAAATAAATAAAAATAAAACAAAAATCCCGGCTGCTTTTACAAAACAAATAATTTCCAGAAAAATAAAATAAATACAGATTGATTAAAAATCAAAATAAAAGAATAAGTCAAACTTTAAAATGTGTTTATATTGAAAAAAGAAAGAAAAATAGCACATTTAAGGTAAAATATGACCACTACTACTACTACTACTGCTAATAATAATAATAATAAATTCATTAATTAATAATAATAAAAATAATAATAATAGACTTCATCCAGGCTAAAATACAGAAAAAGCTATATAAAAAAGCTATAGTCAGGCTGCCTGTATGTACAATAATTAAATCCAAACAAACCCACCTACTCAACTCTCACTGATCCACGACTGCCGCCTGAAACAAAAACACAACAGTGGAAAAAAAGAATTATGGCAGCAAAATCAGGAGGGAGCACTTGTTTCAGTGCCAGAAATGAAAGCACTGCTACCTTTAAGTCAGCACATCTTATTACACGGGCAAATTTAAAGCTCTGTGATTGGATGCTTGCTGCCACAGTGGCGCTTTAGCTCATTTCTAATCATGTGTTATAAAACACTGAATTCAGAAATGTAAAACCAGGCGCAAACAGGCAGGTGCAAACCGAACCTACAGTTGTGTGTTTTTACTCACGCCGTTCTGTGTGTGTGTGTGCAGGTGGCGATCATTGCTGGGAACTTTGATCTGGCAGAAATCATAAAGATCCACAAACCTTCTGACGTTGGTGAGTTTAAACACATTTAAATCATGTGTGTGTGTGTATGTGTGTGTGTGTGTGTGATCGCAGTGGTTGGATATTAACTTTCTGTGTGTGTATTTTGTGTGTGTGTGTGTTTGTATATATGCGTCCAAGCAGTTCCCTTCAGAGAAACTCCCTCCTATACGAAGCGCCGCCGAGTGGGCGTGACCCGGACGACAGCAGGAAACGGCCTGTCATCTCCTCGCTCCCTTATTCGCTCAGCCAGCGACAATGCTCTGGAAAGCCCCGCCTCCTCACCTGGTCCCTCCCTCCAAAGCCTCGAGACGCACCACGACACTCACACGCACTCTCTACGCCGACACACACGCCGACTCAGGTAGCGCACACACACACATTTATGCAAATGCTAAAACTTTGCTGTAAATGTGTTCCCGAAAAAGTCAAATTAATATGACTCATTTATTATTTAATAGTATCTTTCAGTATTCATGGTCCCTTCACGCACTTGTACAGTTACACTGAATACATTGTTTGGCATTAATGAGCCTCCGTCGTACCACCTCAGATGCTGGCTTTGAACTGTGTGCTGGTAACAAGCCGGACGGTCCCTTTGGTTTCCAGACCACAGCCCAGTCCTCAGCTGGGCCTCGGTCCATCTTAAACGAGCTCGGGTCCAGAGACGATGGCTGGCAGCGTCTCTGGATCTTGTTCTGCTCTATTCGTTCTTTGCGTGGTACAGTTTGAACTTCATGTGTGGCTGCAGCGATGAGCTGTTTTCACACAGTGAAGCACCACCGAGGGCCTGAATATTGGTCTTCAGCCTTCTGTGCAGAGATTTCTCCAGATTCTCTCAATCTTTTAATCATATTATGAACCGTAGATGATCCATCCATCCATCACCTTCGATCCAGTTCCAATTCATCACAACTTTTCCGGTCTTTTATTGCCTTTGACCCAACTTTTTGGAATCATGTTGCAGGCACCAGCTTCAAAATGAGCACATGTGAAGATTTTTTTACAAAAAGATCTAAACCACTATCTCTTTTCTGTCCACAGCCCTAGTGGTGGAGGTCATGTGGAGACCAGCCCTCCCTCCTCACCTCCCCTTACCCCACAGATGAGGAAGAGGAGGCTGTACAGCGCCGTGCCGGGTCGCACCTTCATCGCCACTCGGTCCCACGTCCCCCAGGGGCCTGGAGAGATCCAGCTGCACCGAGGAGAGAGGGTTAAAGGTTAGATCGTGATGATGCTTCTTATTTCTGTCTTTGCTTACAATTTTTCACTCCATAAAAATAAAAAAAATGGTGCGCAGGCTGAAGCTTCAGCTTATTACACCCACACTTTATACATACAAATAAATAACATTTAAATATTTAAATAAATAAACAGAAGACGTGTATGACATTATTCCTTACTTCTGCACATTGAACACATTCATAATTCCTCATCACAAAAATGAGACGACAGTTAAACACAGGTGTGCGCATGAAGCGCTGATGATGAGTGTTCGGTGTGTTTGCAGTTCTCTCCATAGGGGAAGGGGGATTCTGGGAAGGAAGCGTTAAAGGCCGAACCGGCTGGTTTCCTGCCGACTGCGTTGAAGAAGTCCAGATGAGACAATATGACCCGAGACTGGGTAAAAAAAAAACACGCCCACATCAGGATCGCTGCTGCAGGCAGAAAATGTTGCTGTCCTGCATATAATGATACTTTAGCTGGGGCATAAAATACACGTACGGCATCTGATTAAGGATCTATTTCTGCTGCACTCATCTATAACACGTGTGTGTTTCAGAGACGAGGGAGGACCGCACCAAGAGACTGTTCAGACACTACACTGTAGGATCCTATGACAACTACACCTCCTACAGGTAACACAGCATCACTGCACCTCCTGCGGGAAAGCAGTGGCAGGTCCGGCTTACTGTGTGCAGGTCGGCGTGCTTCACTCTCAGAGCATGAACAGCAGCTGGCGATAAGACGCTACGATAAAGGACGGCTGGAACAAAGATAGCTTCATACTGAGAGTTTCACTTAAATAGTGACTCAAATACTCACTCCTCTTCTTCTCGGGCTCATGATAATGTTGCACATTCAAGTACCTCATAGA
>VUQK01018499.1:7441-18831 GCA_015106715.1 Bujurquina vittata | reverse complement strand
TTTATTTTAGTTGAACTGCTCACTTCTTACAGGAACTTGATTATTTCACAGCAAACATTTCCAAGCTGAGTACCCGTCAGATGATTGTCTTTACTTAACATCTCGTCTCGCTCAAAAAATTGTTCCAAGAGGTTGTGCCAAACTTGAAAACGTAACATTCATTTCTTCGGTTCTTAAAGCTAACAGGGAAGCATGACACGGGGCTTAGGTCAAGATATCAACACGAACAAACATCTCTGGAAAATAGTGTCGGTTTCCGGAAGATCCCTCAGAAATCAAAAGATCAGATGGAGACTAAAGTTTTTATAGATCTGAAGTTTTGTTTCCCTAATGAGCGTCAATAAGAACTATAGATATATAGGGACTATAGGGCAACTTTATTCCTTCCTGTAAACAATTTTAAAGGTCAGTTGCTGTTACAGGATATGTCCTAATGAAAAGATAGCCTTTATATTAGCAATATTTGTTTATCTTACATAACATTTGCAAGTAAGCTTGATTACCCGTTTTCATATTTCCCTTTTCACGGCTCTCAGGCCTTTGAAGCACATGGCTGAGATCATCTTAGACGCCATTAGAATACTTACACTTAAGCAGTGTTGGAGCATTACATTACTTAATTCACCAGAGAAATGAATTAGTTACATTACTTTCACGTCAGTCTGTTAAATGACTGAAATGCACTTTCACATAATTACCAGCTAACAATGTAAACCGTAGGCTACAGTCACACAGGCTTGATTTCTTTTAGTTTTTATGTTGGAACGCAAAGTTGAAAAGCAGCCCAAACAGACTTCTGCTGCAGAAACATGTAAAGGCCACAATGTTACAAGCCTGGCTGCTCATCACTGCCTTTGTTGAAATTAGTACAGTAACATGTTAGATTACTGAAAAAGGTAGTGTGATTGCGGTCAGCTCTTTTAGTGACTGGGAAACCCTGGGTTCACTTACTGAGCTGATAACCACCTTTCTGTGACCACTTGTTGCCAATGTTAGGTAAGTGAAGCCAGATAGGAGAAATACCCTGGGTATGTTGACTTCATGACAGCACTGAGTACATGTGTAAAAAGGAGATAGTCATCAGCATAGAAAAACAATAGAAAATCGTAATTTTTAAGTTTTGTTTGTTGTGTCTGTAGTCGCTGTTCGAACGTCAAGGTCTGGTGCCCCCTTCGGCTCCAGAGAAGAGCACTATGGCTTTACCCAGAGGGATGTCGAGGACCAAGAGTTTTGGTGAGACATACGTCATTACACCAAACTAACTCATTGATTCAGATTTGGCATAAAACCACTGCAAAATAAGCCAAAAGCTGGGTGAGCACACATGTACCAGAAGTAGGGGAGCCAAGGCGTCATTGGTGTTGCATTTTATGGCCCAAGATTGAAAATTGAATATCATCAAATGCATATCCAAAGTGCTAATATTACAGACTGGTATCAAGCTAGCTAAGACCACAGGTAACTTTATACCGAAGACTTTCAATCAGTAGATACAGTGCAGTTGTAAGATCTCCTCATTGGCTGGCTGAGACCAATCATTGTTGGTGGATTTATTTTCTCCTTTAATGTCACGACAGGCACACCTGACGACGACAGAATCACGGCTCTGATCAATGAAAGTCGGTTTCCACGGAGCTCTTCCCTGACAGACAGCTTCATCCCTCCTCCCCCACAGATGGCCCCGCCCCCTCCCCCGTCTGCATCCTCTACCTCCTCGCTCTTCATCCTCGACTCTGGCCCTCCTCCTTCTTTTCTCCCTCCCCCTCCGCCAGCACGAGGGGACGGACTGACCCGCTCTAGTTTCAAGCCGGGGGCGGAACCGAGGCTTCAGGAGCTTTCAGATTCGCCAACGAGGACTCACGCCCATGCCGAGCGGCAGAGGAAAGCAAGGTCTATGATCATCCTGCAGGACACTCCTCCACCACTGCAGCCTGATGCTCACGGTGCTCCTGCTACTCACACGCTTCATACTGCCACGCACACCGCCACACACACGCTTCACACCGCCACACACACCTCCACGCTGTCTCTCCACAGCACTAGCCCCGCCCTCGGCCACTCACCTCTGTCACGCCGCCGAGGAAGACCAATAGAAAACCCCTATGCTAATGTGGGACAACAGGCTGCACCTACCAAACCCCAGAGGAGGAAGTCACCATTATTGAAACAACTTCCTGTAGAAGAGCAGGGTTAGCATTTTTCTGTCCGACCTCTGTGGTGTATTTGTCTCAATCTTAGGTGCATGATGGAATATTTTGGGAAGATAAAAATATTAATTGTGTTTGATTATTTTAAAATACATATAAAATAAATTTTCTGGGCTGAAAAACACACAAAAAAAACTCCTAATATCCTAAGCACTCCTAATATCTATATTTTCCAGGTCTGGGGATCAGAGATCATGATTCATCCAAAGAAGGAAGTGGACCCAGCAGCCCCAGTAGGGCGGAGCTATACCAGCAACAGGTTCTTTCAGAGCGCGCTCGGGTTCAGGGCCGCCGGTCGTCTCTCTTCTTGTCAGTGGAGGGGGCGGGGTCAGAAAATCAGGCACCGCCACTCCTGACTCAGAGCCATTCGATGGATGACCTTGGCGAGCTTCCCCCTCCAGCACCGGTCCTATCACCTTCACCGACCCCTCACACCTTCCTCCACCCACTGACGGGGAAACCTTTAGGTCTGTTTAACAGCACACACTTAATGAATTTTCTACATTTTGTATGAGTTAATAAAAAGAATTAATTGTAGAAAAGTAATTTCCCTTCAAATCAAGATTGAAATTGAAAAAATATAGTAGAAGAGGACCCAGGAGAGAGCCTTCAGATTCTCAGAAAACTAGAAAGGGTACTATGTAGAACCTGGACGTATAAATAAATAAATACAGATACTAAAACTAAGGAGGTATTCCTCAAAATACTAGTGGGGAACAACCTTGGCCAGAATGAGTATTAAGATCGAAAAGGACATCAGACAAGGTCTTAATGTTCTCCACGTAGTAGAAAGAAACTTTAGACGAAGCCATGAGGTACCTAGAAAAATAAAACAAAACCTAGAAAATAGCCTTGAGGTGCTCCACAAACATGAAACATGAAAAGGCTAGACCAAGTGTAGGTACTAAAACTGAGGATTATGTTAGACAGGGCCTTAATGTACTGTACATAATAGACAATAACAGAACAGGCCCTAAACTAGAAGCAAGAGCAGGGTAGAGCACTAAAGTATGCCAATACTAACAAAGGATCCAAAGACTTTTGAGGGACTTTGAACGGGAGCTTGATGTACTTGACATAGTATAAGATGACCTGAAGCAAACTAGGTAGTTTACTAGGATATCAGGGCCTTTGTATACTCTACAAAATAAAATAGGACCTAGGCCAGATCCTTGAGGTGCTCCACAAACTAGAAGAGTAGGTCCATGTATTCACCATAGTAGAAGATGACCTAGGACTGTGGGGAACCTGGACAAGTGTCCAAAAATGAAGATATCAAACATGGTCTTGATTTTCTCTATGCAGCAGAAGGCAACTTAAGACAGAATCTTGAAGTACATTGCAAAAACTGAACTGGCGCTAGGAATGATCCTTGGCATCCTTGAAAACTAAAGAAGGGCTAGAACAGAACATTGTTCTACTGGTTGTCTGCCCCGGATCCAAATATTTCAACTGCCTCTGTGACTGCTGCACTACCATAAGTAATTGGATGTATTAAGATTCAAATTTCATCCATCTGTGTTTGGCCCTGACAACTTCTTTAGGAAGGTCAGTCATTACATTGACCTCCTCACCATATCAAATCATCGGCTAAGAACCTTGGTATTTTTTTTCACATTTCTAAGCTTATCCATCTTGTTTTTTTCATTTAAGAATCATTGCAGAAATCAAACCTTTACTGTCATTAAATAATTTGGAACTTTTAGTACACCTCTCAGTGCTCCTTACCTCATCGTCAGTTTCAGCAGCTAAGCTGCTAACAAAAACTAGACAGCATTTGCAAATCATGCCTATTCTTGCTGCCCTTCAGTGGCTTCCAGTAAAATTCTGAATTCCTTTTAAAATTTGGTTTGTAACATATAGAACCCTACATGGCCAGGCTCATGCTTATACAGGAACCTGGTCATCTAGATCATCTAATCAAGGTCTCCTAACTGTTCCATGCTCTTATTTTAAAACTAGAGGCGACTGCAATTTTTGGGGATTTTTTGTCCACAGTTTACATCTAATGATGTATGGAAGTGTGAATATCGTAATGAATTTAAGAACATATCTTTGACTGTGCATATGTATGCTGGCACAGATATACTTAATTTTAACAGCTTTTATTCAAACTGTGAAGCACTTTCTAACTGTGTGTTTTGAAAAAGTGATATACAAATGAAGTTACTATTATTGAGATATACCTCAACTAGAAGTGTGGCTGGGGTAGTGCTAAGAAGTATTTTCAACAGGACCTTGATATAGGCCAGATTAAGTACTGAGAATGGCAAGGACTTGAGATAGGGCGACTTAGGAAAGAACCTTAGAGATTTTGCAGAACTGTACAGGACCTAGGCCAGAGACTAGAGGTACTCCACAAAACAAGAGAATCTTGGCCATTCTAGAAGCCATATTAAAGATGTCTTTGGGGAAGGCATTAATATATTCCACAAAAAGAGGAGGATCTACAGTATGGCTTTAATGCATTCCACATCATGGAAATGACTTAGGGCAGACCCTCGAGTGTGAATGTAGTGCCATGAGACTATGAACTGTCTGTCTTAGATACAGTAGACTCACTCCAGACTTTGACAATGAACTGACACTTAGAAGATGTTTTTGTCTGGATGGATTTTCATCTTCAGTTGTATTGTTTGTCTTCAGACCCATCCTCTCCACTTGCCCTGGCTCTTGCTGCGAGAGAACGAGCGCTCACTGCCCGTACACCAAGCCCTGAGCCTCGAACTAAACATGCTTCTGCCTCCACCACGCCCATCCCTACCCCGGCTGCCAGTCCTGAGGGCAGACACAAGCGAACTCCCATCACCACCCCACAGAGCAGTCCTGAGCCACGATCCAAGCGCACCACTCCTCAAACGAGCCCTGAGCAGCGAACCAAACGCACTACTCCTCAAACTAGCCCTGAGCTGAGGCATAAACGCATAACCCCACCCCTTTTCCCTGATGGACAAGTAGAGCGTCCAGAAACAGAGGGAGGAGTGACATCACCTGCCGCCCCCTCACCTGAACGCTGGAGACCTTCCCCTTTGCCACCGTTGGCCAATGAGGCTCATTCACCTCTGATTGACAGGCGTAGAAGCCTCACAGTGGGTAGTTCAGAGGAGGAGGGAGGGGCTTACACAGTGACACTCCCACCTGCTTTGCTATCATCCAGCGATGAAGAAACTAGGGAGGAGCTGCGTAGAATTGGTCTGGTAACTCCTCCTCCTGCCTTTTCAAGTCCTCCCGCTGCTCCTCCCCCATCCTCCCTCACCTTGTTGCCACGACGATCTGGGGAGGGAGGGGGAGGAGAAAGTGGTCCTGAATCTTTGGGTAGAAGAGGAGATGAGGAGGAAGGAGGTGACGAAAGGCTCCATGACAGCTCCTCCTCCCCAAGCTCGCTCCCACCCTCCATCACCTTGGCTTCCCCTCCTGCTCCATCCTCACCATCTTCCCCACCAGCTACTAACCCATCTCCCTCATCTGCAGCCACTTCCCCATCAGGGCTGAAGCCTCGTCTTCGTTCACCTATCGGTCGGGGACGCTCTGCACTTCGGGACCCCCTATTGAAGCAATCGTCGGACAGTGAGCTCCTCCCCTCTGCTGCATCTTCATCCTCCCCCTCTTCCCCACTTTGCTCCTCTCCCACCAGTGGTGCAGGCCGACAGCCACGCTATTTGTTCCAGAGGAGGTCCAAGTTGTGGGGCGGTGGGGATCAAGACCGGCGGGGCCTCAGTCCAGAGGAAGGGGCAGGCCGTCCAGTAGCGCTGGGAGGCCAGGGGTCAGGGTCAGCTATGGATCTGACCAGCCGGTCGGCTTCTGCGCTGGAACTGAGTGGCAGGGCAGGGTCTGGACTGGATCTGGCCAATCGGCTACAGCTGCTTAACAAAGATAGCCACTCTCTGGGGGAGGAGCCAAGCCCCCTTGATCCAGGCCGCAGGTCACCTGTAGGAGGTGCCAGGTACCCCAAATATTATAATTACTGGAGTACTGTTGATCTGACAGTAACACGGTGTGTGTTTGAGTGGGTGTTTTGTAACAATCTGTTATTTGTATTGTTCCAGATGTGTGGACAGTGGGGAGAGTAAATCGTAGGTTTTAATCTCTGGTAAACATTTCTTGTTATTACCAAGAGATGATTTTCATCAGTTAACAGTCAACTAACATGCACCGTCTTTGCAGATGACTAAGTACTAAATATCTCAAATTACTCTCCCATATGTCTTTTGAACAAAAGTAGGGAAATGTTTGATAACCACCTCACCTTTGATAATCCTATCAAAGCAACTATAACAAAACCACAACAGACCTGTCAAGCCTTGCATTTCTCAATATCTTGAGGTGGAGAAATCTTTGAGTAGCTTCTTTATCCTTTTTAAATTACAAAAATAAAACAGGTGCTAGGATTAAACTAGACTAAGGAGTACTCTGACAGGATCTTGATGTACCTTGATGTAGGCCAGATCAAGTATTAAGAATAAGGAGGACCTGATCAATAACAACCAGGATATGAAATTTTGCCCTGCTACAGCCCAAGTCATTCAGCACAAAGCAACCTGAGATTGTTTTCCAAGAACCTACCAAATTACCAAGTTAATTCCCACGAGAATGCAATACTTGACTGGAAGCTGTAACTAATGATTTTAAGGCTTAACAAAGGATCATTTAATAACACCATGTTCAGCTAATAAATTAACATGCTGTGTGTTGTGTTGCAGGTTGTTCTCCAGTCTTGGTGAACTTCACACCATCTCCCAGCGAGGATACGGCGCCAGCTATACAGTCCGACCTGGAAGTCGTTACCCCGTCACCCGCCGGAGCCCTTCCCCTTCTCCCTCACCTTCTGATAGGTCAATGGGGCTTCCCTCTACTACCGCCCCCTGCTCTGAAAGGCCAGATCTGAGCTCTGGTCGTGGTCTAACCATCCTAAAGTCCTCCAGTCTCAGCCTCCCCTCAGAACCAAAGGAGGTTCGGTTTGTGATGCGAAGCGCCAGTGCACGAACCAGATCCCGTTCCCCTTCCCCTTCACCCCATGCCTCGCCCTGCCCTTCCCCGGTCCTTAGCGGGCCCTTGTTGTCCCTACGACCATGGAGGCAGCGGCCCCTCAACCTGTGGAATAAATATGATGTGGGTGACTGGCTGGAGAGCGTGGGTCTGGCCGAACACCGCCAGCGCTTCCAGGACCACGAGATCGAAGGCTCCCATCTCCCTGCCCTCACCAAAGAGGACTACGTGGAGCTGGGAGTCACCAGACTGGGACACCGAATCAACATCGAGAGGGCGCTCAGACAGCTGCTGGAAGGTTCCACTTGACCCCTCACCTCTGACCACTCACCTCTTAGACATCCTAAACTGTAACCTCAGACCCCTGACCTCTGGTCAGACACTAGGCCATCTCTTTGAATAGAATAATCTTAGCAATGACTGAATCTTTAGACTTTTTTACCAACATCCAGCTCTTTGAGTGATCTCAGAGATGTTCTGGTTTATCAGCTCTTTGATCAACACAACAGGACTGGTAGCACCTGCAGATCTCTGATATTTAGTATTCTTGCCTGTTAATGTCTGCATGCCTCAGAAACACTCCCAACCAAAACAATCACTTCTCCAATTTTGGAAAAATGGACTATTCTATTCTATTCTATTCTATTCTATTCATATAGTGCCAAAACAGTCAGCTCAAGGTGCTTTGTATTGTAGGTAAAGACCCTACAATAATTACAGAGAAAACCCAACAGTTAAAACGACCCCCTATGAGCAGCACTTGGTGACGGTGGGAAGGAAGAACTCCCTTTTAACAGGAAGAAACCTCCAGCAGAACCAGGCTCAGGGAGGGGCAGCCATCTGCTGAGGGGGGGCTGAGGGGGGAGAGGACAAAAACATGCTGTGGAAGAGAGAAAGAGAGAATGATTAAACAGAGTGAAGTATGAACAGAGTAAAAATATGGTGAGTAAAAAGAAACAGTGCATTATGGGACCTAATAATGAGCTAATATTTTAAAAGAGAAGTGGAATTATTTTTATTTAAATGCAACAATGAAGCAATTAAGAGACAATTAAAAATCTGGCACCAGCAAATGAGATTCATTGACATCAGTCATTAAGATAATCACATAGTTCAACTTTAATATTTCATCTGGAGCCAAAATCAAGTCTATGCTCACCAAAAATTACAGGTTTTAATGGATTTGAAAGGAGAATGATTCTTTTGGAATGTTTCACCTCGTTTTAGGTTTTAATCAAAAACCCATAAATTTAGCAACTCCTAAAAAAGGAAAATATTCAACATTCCCAAATATTAAATGGGAATATTTTCACACTCAGTTGTTTGACTCGAAATCCTAAAATTTCAGAAGACGATAATAGAAGATATCCGTAGTAAAAAATTAGTTTTTTTTATTAAAGTATTAATAAAAGTATTAAAAGAACAAAATGAACTGAATGAATCTTGTTAGCCTGAATCTGGTTTTAGGCTGCGATGGACTTGATTGGCTGTTAGTTAAAATCAGTTTTGTCCAAACTGATTTATCATCAGTAGATGAATGCTGACTGTCACTACTAGTTACTAACTGTTCCTGCAGTGGACGAATCCATCAGTAAACACACGAATGTGTGGAAACATTAGCATTACCTAAGTTGGGGTCTGCAGCTCTGCTGCCAGCCCCTCGTGGTGGTCATAGAGCTGATGAGACGATCCGACTACAAACTCACCGAGACGGCCGTTCCCTCGTGCCGTTCTGCTTCCCCAGACGAGTTTAGCTGGACCTTTGCTAGCGGAGCTGGACGATCATCGAGCTGCTGGGTGTCTCCACCATAACACCGGGAGATTTTAGCTGAGGATGTTTGTCCGTCCTTTTCTTGTGACTTAGCTTTCCTTTCCCAAATATCACTCATGAGGGATTTGTGTTAATTTTTGAGTTCATACTATCTTAAAGCAGATCATTTAGAATTTATGAATAACAAGTAATAATAATGTGGTGGTGATGAGTTTATAAGAGTCCAGAAAATGATGTTGAGTTCCTTATGATTTGACAATGAGTTGAATTTCAAGCTCATCTCGCTGATGTTTTTGGAATTCATAATGATTTGTCATTGAGTGTGACTTTGTGCTGATGTGCTATGTGTTTCAGGGAGAGCTGCAGCAGAGCTCCAACTGTAAACCTCTCTGGTTTCTAACCTGCTTATCGAGGGCTTACTGTACACGGTGCTACTTGTCTAAAGCCATCTGTACAGAAAATACTTTCCTCCTTCCCCTCTTTATCTTCCTCAGCCTGATATCCATTAATTAACCCCCTGAAATTCAATCAAAGAACGACTTTCAGTAAGTGGAACAGGCCATAAATGGAGTTTCCTCCCTGCCATACTGGGGATTTTTCATCCCTGCCATACGTGGAGTTTCCTCCTGACCATATATAGAGTTTACATCAGCGCTGCCCTAAAAATTAACCATCTGATCATTTTTATGTTAATTCCTCTTCATCTCATTAAAATTTTCACCACGAAATGTTTTCATGCTAAATGACAGTTAAAGTGCAGAGCTGAAGGGAATCTTTAGTGCCAGAAAAGCAGGATTTTTACCTTTAAGCTGTGCGCCTGACAGACCATCATCATTGCATGTATCCGCACAGCTACAGACTCCAAATCACTCACTGGCAATTCATTTAATGCATACTTGCATTTATCAGCAGTATATAAACCTGTGATAAATGACTTCAACTGCTCTGTCCTGCACCGATGCATGGACGCTGCTGGGGTTAATTGAATCAAGCACAAAGCATTTTGGTTACTCAAACTTCAGCTACAGTTGTCGAGCTCTGATGACAGGAAGAATGGATTCGAGTTAAACGATTCCAATATCGTATTGGGATCAGTCCCTGACCAAAACAATCATCACTACAGTTTGTGCCATAGTGGGTCAGAAAGACTTATGCTTACAGGTGTAGTTACTGCTCCAAAATCCAGGAAAAACAAACCTGCTCTGAGACACCGATAACACCCCACAGCCACATATTAAACAGTAATTGCACGTTTATATGCTGCTAGTAAATGTAAATAATGTGTTCATTTACCTGCGATGGAAACTAAAGCGTGAACGCAGGTTGTGGAATCACTGGCTGATGCACTTTATCCTGATGTGCGCACACCAAACGCGAAGCAAATTTTCACCTCACCCCCAAAAGCCAACGGGACGAGGACGCATCCTGCAGACTCTCGCTCCTCTTTCCTCGGTTTCTAAAAGCTCCTGCTGCCCTCAAACAGCAGCCATAAGCTCCTCCCTCATTTCTGACCATCAGTGACATCAGCGGCAGATCAGCTGATGTAGATTTGTCTGTATTTGGCACAATTATTACACAGACTTTGAATGTATGCGTCCTGTGTGAAAACATTGCCTCACGTTTGTTGTGAACGCACCTTTAAAGGGGACTTCTATATTTTTATACTGGCACTAGACGAGAGTAGTTTTGCAGAGGTCAAAGTTGAAAATAATCCTCATTTATTTTCCGCTGGCTCATCCTGTCTGAATCAAGCTGATTTAGCTCCGGGCTCTTTCTTTGAAAGCCCACTTTCCTCTGATTGGCTAACTTCTGGAAGCCTGCTGAGGGGCAGCACCCTGTGCTTGTGGGCACCTTTCACTGACTTTAACAGATAATGAGAGGAAACAGCTGGAAACAGGACTCGGAGCAGCCTGAAGGCCGCAGGGATTACTTTTACATACATTTGCCTCATTATCTGCACGTTCACCATCACAGCATCACACACGTGAGTGCAAAACACGCAAAGGTTTAATAATCTACCGCAGTGCTCATAATGACCCTGAGAAAACAGACCTGTGCACGCTGTTTATCCCATCTTGGCACAAAGCCTGGATGCAGGAGGAAACTGTTAGCTAGCTCCCGTGTAAAAATGCCCCTCCAGCTGATTTTGTGCATCTACTAAAACCGAGAACAATCACGAATCCAACAGCCTCATTTTTATTTCATCGTCTTTCTACATTTGCACAAAAGAAAAAGCAGCCTGTAAGTCGCTGGAAGGCGGATTTCTCCCACTTTTATCCTTCAGATTTACATCGTAAAGCTGAAAGTACCAGAAACTTTCCCTTCAGTTGAGACGTTTTTCTCTTTCCTGAATGATTTCATTTGGTTACAAAGAAGACGTTGACCCTCCCCACCCCCCCCCCCCCCCCCCCCCCCCACCACCCACC
>VUQK01018497.1:14496-44138 GCA_015106715.1 Bujurquina vittata | reverse complement strand
ACATGGTGTTTGTGTATTTTTTTTTATTTATTTGTTTTGTGTGTGTGTGTGTGTGTGTGTGTGTGTGTGTGTGTGTGTGTGTGTGTGTAAAACAACCATTCTAGTGAGCCAGTACTCACAATATCAGGGCCTTGTAAATGGGACATAGCCGTAAGTAATGTTACCAATTACACCAGTGTTTATCCTGTAATGAAAGGTCAGCAGGGCTGCTCTGGAAATGGGCTGTTGCGCATGCTGTGCTCTGTTTAGGGGACCACTGAGACCCCTAAACACCGTACAGCCCTCATTATAGTTATTAGTTACACCTGTTTTTATTCTACTATGGTACACAGAAGCTTCTGCTATAAAACTGGTCAATAGACTTAATAATTACCAATATGGAAAAAATAGGATAAATGATTATAGCTTATAGATTCACAACAGGCTTTAGCTCGCTCCTGTCTCCTGTAGGCCGAGGGGCTCCAAAATCAAATAAAACAGTCTAAAGATTAATGATGATTTTGCTGTCCTCTAACATTTAAAAATGTTCTAAGCCTGCATGCTTAGGATGGTGACCAAGGCGCTGTCAGTGTGAGTTTGCTGACATTTAGTTTAAAGCACCTCTGTGTACAGCCTCTCCGAGGACTTCAGATAGCTTCTGAGTCCAAACCCCTTTTATTTTCATCAGTTTAAAGCCAATTTGTGTTTGATACATATACACATGACCCCCACACATAGGCTCGCACACCCAAATGCTGGAATCCTTCTCTCCCTGTCTAGTTTCACTGAAGCTTCTGTTCCTGATGAACCAAAGCAGCTGTCCTCTGCTTTTTTCCCTCTCCCCAGGAGACTGAGATCAGCACCAGAAGGAAGGAGTGTGAAGCACTTGAGGCAGAGGTGAAGAAAAAGAATCAAACATGTCAGACTTTGGTAAGTGCTCCAAGAATATACTTTGGCCTCTGAATGAAAGGATGGAGGCTAAAATTGATTTGTACTCTGAGAGCTTTGCCTTCTATCATCACACACAAGCCTCCCTTGAGAAAATGAGTGGCAGTGATAGCATGGTTCCCTGGCAGTGACTGAAATAAAAAAAAAAATTGGAACAATTAATTGCAGGGTGTCGTATCTGTGGGTTGGGTTTTGTTGGCATGGGGACTACATTTGAGAATGAGAGGTACACTTTGCTGTAGTAATTACTTGTTGTGAGTGATCGTGCACAAACTGAAGAAATAAAGCTCGTCCTGTGCATTGCCAGTAGTATCCTCAGCCTGTGGCTGTATTGGTTTCTTTTGTATACACAGTAGTCCATGGAGCTCTGTACAACGTTGCTGTGATGTAAATAGACAGAAGTACTCTGCACTACGTGCGTGTGGTCACAACTGTAAAAGGTCAGAGATGTGTTACACAACTCTTGCATTTTCACTCAGTGGTTCTTCAGAGACGTTTTCTTATAATGCCCCAGAAATGTCACTCTGCTGCCTGCTGGAGTGGCCTTGATTCAGGACAAAAGGTAAAGAAGAGAGAGAGAAAAAGGAAACAGATGGACCCTGCTGATTACTAAAAAAAATGTATGTTTAATCTTATTAAACTGGATTGCTTTCATGTTAATCTGCTGTGCTCATGATATAACAAAATAATCCACATTTATTGGTTAGTTTATGTTATATATACAACTTTACTATTAAAACAAATATCTCTACCATGGCAATGCCGCCATTCTCGTGACTTAAATTAAGTTCTGAAGGTTAAATGGTTATTATTAAATGCTACCTGTGTTTTTCTCTCTGTGAAGAGTGAGTAGAATTCATCTGAATGGATGTAGTGTTGCAGGATGAGGAAGGTCACATAAGACAGTGTATTTAATTTTACTGTTTGGTGGTGTTAGTGGGGTGGAGGATTTGCCACTGAGGCCGGGCTAAATGCCAGATATGATAAAGTAACCAGTGACCAGCAAAGGCAATCATTACCCTGCTATATTTTATTTATTTTACTAGGGAAACATTCTGTACCTGAGGCAGAAGGAGGTTCTCACAGCCTCTCACAGCAAGGACACGTAGACATGTTGATGGTTCCACTCAGAATGACTAATCAGGTTTATTTTACACTGTGCTGAGTTGGAGATGCTTCTGCCTATTAAAGTTTGAGCGAGAACAACATTTTTCTGCTATGATGTTCCAGTAGTTCTCTTCAAAGCTGGGTTCCCATGGGCTCTGAGGCAAAATGCTCAACTTAAAGACTTCAGTTGAATTTTAGAGCTAGTAAGTGTAGATGCAGCATTATTCTTACACTCTGCAGTTTGAGAGCTGGGGGAAAAACTGTCGACATCAAAGCCTCTTTATTAAAAGTTGAAGTTTGGCGCCACATTAAAAGTGTGCATGTTTGAAAGAGTGTAGTCAAAGACTAGTGCAGATGGCCTGAAATTGAATTTTTTCCCTATGAAAGGTAAGAGCTTGAGGGACTCGGCAGTAATTTAAATGGCACTGTCTGGTCCTAGACCATTTGAATTCATTTCGTCATACCCCTAAGCCCCCATCTTTAGACGAGCTGTCTTTGTATGTTGCTTTCTGTCCCAAATAAACACTACATTAGGACAGTTTTCTTTGCTGCCCTCCTCTCATGGTCCCTGCCCACAGCAGCACTTCCCTCCACACCCATTATTAGCGTGCTGAGTCCAGGGGAAGCTACCCAAAGGACAAACTGTCCCCAAATGGCGAGCAGAAATGGCAGGCTGGTCTCCACAGACTGCTGTACAGCTCTTATCTCCCCCTGCACCAAGCTTTGAGAACAGAGACACAAACACAGACAAGACCAGGGAATGCTATTGTGAGGGGATGGCGAGTTGACAGTAATGTCACTCCCTGTTTGGTCTAAACCGACTCCCGCTCTCTTCTCTGTTTCCTCCCCATCTCATGTTAAAATGAAAAGTAAGCATGCAGAATTACCTGCTCTGCTGGAAGGTATTTAAGTTTAAATAGAAATATGCACTATTTTTTTTTCTTTTTTTGGTGGCCAAGTGTTGAAATTGCACATTTTATTAATGTCTCCTCATAGGGAGTTCTGCGGCCGTGTATATAAACACATCTTCTGACTGAGTGTGTGAGTGACAGTAAACACTGTTACAGCCATCTGGCACCTCTACCTTCCTGGGTATCGGGTGTATAACTACAGACCGTCAGCAGAGCATGCCTACATGAACGTTTAAATCCTGTTACCATGGCCACAAGCATCAGCCGTATCAGCGTTGTTCAAATATGTGTCCGTGATAATCGAAGATCACTATTGAGGGAGACAGCAAGCAGACTCAATAAGTCCAGGTCTTTATAGCTGTGCTGAAATTTATCTCCAGGGTGCCTTCATGGTTAGCTTTGTTATCATTAGGAGCTGTTTGTAAACACAAACACCTTCTGTTAAAGGTGTGATTGCCATCTCTCGTTGCCTTGGACACATGGCAATGCCAGTAATTAATCTGAATCTGATTTCTTGCCATGTTTCTTCTCTTTTTTGTAGAGTACAGAAAAGTCGCTCGTTTTGCTTTGCACTTTGTTTGTCGTGTGTTTGCGCAAATACACAACAGAGGGATTCCTCGTATGTTAAAGTGGTGAAGAGATCCGAGAGTGAGGAAAAAAGTGAAAACTGCGCAGCTGACTGATCAAAAGTCAGTCATCTTCACAGTTCTATACATGTAGATGATGCATTAAACACATATTTCTGACGCTGTAATTGAGTTTATGTGTACCACGCAATACCTACTGCCACCTCCTAATATTATTAAAGGTTATAAATGTTATGAGAAGCCAGTTGTCAGTTTGAGGGAGTATATGTTTACCCCTTTTTGCTGTAGATCTAGACACCAGGCAATTACCTATTCTGAACAAGAGGAAAAGATGCTTTCATCCATATCGAGCAAAGTCTGCTGAATTGAGAGTAAGTGGGTGAAATGTTTGCATTGCTCGCGAGTTAAATGGCAGAGCTGATTCATCTGTCAGCCTTGTCAAATCTTAACACATTGCTGTGGTGCACGAAGCTGAGTCAGAGCATGTCTGGACAAAATGCATATTTGGAGTAGGAGTAGCCGGGTACTCTGCCCCAGGGCTAATTATATTTTCCAACTGCATATCATTCATGAAACTCTCCTAGCTCCCCCGTCAAGATCACATAGAATGCATTCATCCATTTTTTTCCCTTCTTACCTGCCTGGCGTTGGGGTAATTTTTCCTATAATTTTGTCTCTTTGTTCTCTTTCTGCTTTTGTAATGCTTCTTTCAGTTAAACTCGCTGTTCTTTGTGTGCACATTTGACGTGCATGTTTGTGTTGGTTTGCAAGAAAAATCTCACCTCAGCAGAAATCTGATGTTTTCAGCTGAATAATGCTGAAGACGGCTCAGTATAGACCACAGTCTTTTCTGCACTGAATTCTTTCCACGGCTTGGCTCACAGGCTCTCCGTAAAAATGTGTCTCGCCAAGGGATTATGACGTGCACTGATCTGTTTAAAGCATTAACACGTCAACAATATAGGACAAAGTCACAGCTGATTCTCTGTTTGAGAGACAATTTGGTGTGCATCATTATGCTTGTGTGCTGTCACATCCAAATTCCAAAACAAGGATTTTAAATGAGAATGGCAGTCATATTGAAATGCTTAAATTAACAACAAGCCTGGATGCACTTCAGTATATTGTTCTTTCGGTGTATACGTGGCAAAATGTGAGCTTCTCCTTTTTTCTGTTGCTGTTTGTCCTTCAGCGGGAACACCTGGAGGCTCAGCCAGCCCATATTAGCACCCAATTGAAGGATCAATGGATATGAATAGGATTGCCAATGCAATCTACTGTTCATACGGGAAGCATTTAAATTGACTGGACACAACTGATGCAAGTGGAATCTTTTTGTTTTGTTTTGTTTTGTTTACACTGCTTGTCCTTGATAGTATTTCTCCTCTATGGTACATGTGTGACTGTAATTTATGCTCTCTATCTGATTATACTGCCAGTATCAATTTCAGTGAACAGTAGCAGTTCAAGGTGGGAATCACCAGAGCCCCAAAAATATAATATTTTTTGAGACATAACTCGTGACATAATATTTTTGCAATTTTAACCATTTGTGATACCCTGAGCATTGCAAGAACATAAATTATATTGCCAAAAATATCCATAAATATTGAGCAAGCAGCTGCATCCCAGCACTGGTGTCCAGTGGTGTAAAGCACGCCGCCACTCGAGGAGTGGAGACGTATTCTCTCGAGTGACAAATCATGTTTCTCCATCTGGCAATCTGATGGATGAGTCTGGGTTTGGCGGTTGCCAGGAGAATGGTACTTGTCTGACTGAATTGTGCAAAGGATAAAGTTTGGTGAAGGGGTGTGGGGTTGTCCTGTGCATGATGGATCCTGTGAAAGGAATTCTTAATTCTTAATGCTTCTTAATGCTGTTCCAACATGACTGCACTTAAGTGCACAAAGCAAGGTCCATAAAGACATGGATGAGCCAGTTTGGTGTGGGGGGCTTGACCTCAGCCTGACAGAACACCTTTGGGAAGAATTAGAGCGGAGACTGCGAGCCATGTCTTCTCATCCAGCATCAGTGTCTGACCTCACAAATGCACTTCTGGAAAAATGGTCAAAAGTTCCCATAAACACACTCCTAAACCTTGTGCAAAGCCTTCCTAAATGAGTTGAAGCTGTGTGAAGGCAGACACGCAAATACATTTGACAAGATAGTGTAAGTGTGCCTCAGTTTTAGTCTTTCATGTTTACCTCTTCAGTCTTTTTTAAAGCATCCTTCATAAGTAAAACATAAGGGAGCCGACGCTCCATCACTGGCCATTAAGATGCACTGTATTTACAGTAAATGCATCATGCATGAGCCATTTAGCTTCTTAGCTCCAGACAAGAAGAACCCCTGGCCTACATGCTGCTGCTGCTATAAATTGCACATCTCAGGGAAGTCCAAAGTTGGCACTGCAAATTGCATTCACGGCACGCCACGCGACTGTTGATTGAATGTAATTAAGTTTTCCTTCTCTGCAATGAAGGGATTTTTTTTTACTCCCAGCTTGAAACTCTTGGTAGGAAAGATTGTTGTGTGTACGTGTGTGGTATTTGAATGCATGTTTACTTCCAAACGCTCGCAGCAGTGAAGAAGCGCATTCTCTGGGTTTCTCGTTCTGTTTGTTTCTTTGTATCTAAGACACTAACACAAAAACTATTATGACATCATTATTGTTCTGCTGTAATGGCTGAAGTGGCAGCTTCTTTTAGTGATGCTTTCTAGAGCGTACAAGAGAACCTCAAGCAGTCCTCTCTGATGAATAATGCATAGGCTCTTGCTAACATACTGGGTAACATACTGGGTTTGAGTGCTGTGCTCTGGTCTAATCTTTGTGACTTGTGGATTTTAAACACTGTTTTCTTTCTGCCTCTTTTGCCTAGGAGAATGAGCTTCAAGGCTTCCTCCACGAGAACAAGCACTTGAATCTACAGTTGTTCAGAAAAAGCCACAAGGCATCTGACTATGAGGAGGTAAGAGGTGAAAGCTCCTTGTAGAAAGCTTGCTGTGTTTAAGTACAGAATAATAGCTACTAACTTGCTGCTGCCTCTCTGCCGTTACACAATCCAAAGACTTTCTGGGTCACGCCATAACATGACCAGATTGTATGGCCTATTATCATGGATTGATTTAGCTGTTTATCAATGAAATCAACAAGACTCAGTTCTTTTCAGACCCCATCCCCTTACTTTTACCCCCAAGACAGCAACAACATTTGGAGCTGATAACAAAGTCCAAGTAGACCAACAAAGAGCCACAGGCCTCTCTATGAATGGGAAAGCAATTCTGTGAAGCAGCTGACTGGCAGGTATTTACTGTTGGTGCTGAAGAAGGGTGGGAAGCTTGTTATTGGTGTCTTATCAGGACATGGGTGGCTTTTCCAGCAGCGATCTCAGCTGTTATCAGACTGACAGATATGAGAGTAGCTCTCGGCAGGGCAGTGCAGATATTAGCCCTGGCCTGCCCCCCCTGTGTTTTGATGCCTGTTATCTCAAGGAGGGGGCTACCGAGAGATCCTCCCTCTACCCTTAATAGACTATTGACCTGCTTCTGCTGAATTCAGTGTAGTTTTGTTCAGTTTGTCTGCACTAGGCGTGGCACTCCCTCCTGTCCATGCAGATAGTTTTTAATGTGTGGTGGTGGGCTGTTCAGAGGCAGGCTTGCTGGTTTCTGTTTGTGTCTTGCTTTGCTGATGTTGCTTGAAACGCCCTCCTTGAGGAATCATTAGTCATTCATGGTTGCCCTGAAGAGGGGACTTTACCACATTACGGCTGCAGGAGCCAGTCATCTCACTGCCAATTAGGGGCCTTTAAGAAGCTGCCTGAAAATGACTGCCTCTTAAGTAACAACACAAATGGTCTGTGGAAGAGAAATGATGAGGAATATGTAGTGTTGAAAATAATGCTTGGTTCAATCAAATGCTTAGTGTTTGGCTAACAATGAAGCCTGAATAATTTATTAATATTTTGGTTCATCGCAGTGGGAGCGAGTGAATTGTATTACTCTTGCATTATATTAACAATTAAATGCTTAATCAGAGAAACCAGTGCTCGCACCTGACTGGTTTCTGCTGGTTTTATGTGCTTTGTGTGGCATTCAACCAAATCACCTTTTACTGTATAGTATGGCGCTTAAAATCACAGGACACAATAAAAATGGAAAAAGCTGTGCAATTTTATTCATTCCAAAGCAGCAACTCTACACCTATGAAGAACATTATGTTCAGCTTGTGTTAATATTGTCTTGGTGCACTGACTCATATGTATTTATGTATTTATATGAATTATATTGGGATGCTGCTGTGTTGTAATAGGCTGTATTACAGAACAGTGTTATTTTGTGAACCTTCAAAAAAAAGGGCGCATGTGGCGCTGCATTTGGCTACGGCTGCCAAATGGAAACTTCTGTAACAGATTATTTAAACTCTTGTGCTCCAGAGGTCTCTGTGCCAGGACCAGGCCATATCTGTTATAAATCGCATCATTTTTGTTGTTAAGCACAGTCACCGAAGGGGCCTGTTAGTGGGGTTATCATTAAAATATATACAGCATTTGTTGTGCTTCATTTGTGTTGCATCAGTTTTGAAAGATTTGCAGTATTTTCAGCACCAGTGCAAAAATATCCCTGCCACTAACTCACTGTTAAATGACAGATGCTTTCTCATATAGATTGTATAGATGATTCATGTAAACTCTGGGTCTGAAAGGTGAAGCCAAGGACGAGTTCCTTAAACCTGGATTGCAAAAAGAAATCCAGCTGTATGGAAGTGTATGGGAAGTTATCCTACTTTTTATCTCATGTGTGAACATTTCAGTAAACATAGTTTCAAATTGTCTATAACAAAGCATGGCGTTGATTGAGTAAATCATAGTTATATTTAAAGTGGACATTAAATTAGGGTTGACTTTAGTGTAGGCTAATCTATCACTACTGACAGTCAGTTTCAACAGTCAAAATGCTTTAAACAGAAGCCCATAAACCAGTGGGTGACATCACGGTCAGATTAGATGTAAATAAAATTGTTAGTGTTTGGTGTATTTTTGTATCTATTTAACTTGGCATTCATTTAGAATCATACAACTATTCAATTAACATAGTTCAGCTGTCTAGACTTGTAAAACAAGAACCAACTGTTATTATTTTTGTTAGATGCTAACATTCTCACTTCTGTCTTTAGGTCTTAGCTCCTTAATGTGAATCAAGGGAATCAAGTGAATGTTACTGCTAATGAATGTAACATTTAGCTTTTTTGGCCTTTGGCTTTTCCAATTTTTCATGATTAATAAACTTTATAAGAAATAAGCTTTTTATTACATAGATAATATAGTGGCACAAATCATGATACCAAGGTATCCTGTGGTATTTTAAGATAATGAATGGCATTTTTTAAACATATTTTATCTCATGTAAACACAAAAAGGCATAACTCAAATTCACAGTGCTGAAATAAAGCAATATTGCACCAGCAATTTTGCTGATATAGATGTAACCAATATCAAGATCCATTTTTTCTTTAAAAAGGATTTGTGTATGCATTGCAATGTATTTCAGAGGTTGTTTAAAGGAACCCTGAATGCACCTTTTAGTTTTGTGCTTGGCACAAACTTGGACAGGACTCCAACAATAAAGTAGTTCTGAAGAAAAAGAAGAAATAAATAAATGTCCACAATAACCAGTTTTCTGTGTCTGCACTCGAGCGATTGTGTCATGGGTTTATTTGTTCATCTCATCACTGAACAAATAAGTTGGAGATTTGCAAGAATTTTATCTGATTAAACTTTAGGGCTGCAGGAGGAGAGGGGCACATGAGGAAACCTGAAAGAGTAATTTCCTTTGCACAGTAGAGGAGCTAATTATCCACCTCACATTTACAAGAATGGCCTGTTCCAAAAATGTTTAAAAATTAGTATACAGCAGTGTGACAATCAAATACAGAAATTCAACTCATCAAATGGTTGACCCTTTCTTTTTCTTTGTGCACAGGTGAAGTCTGAGTATGCCCAGCTCAAAGAGACCCTTGGTGCTGTGACACAGGAGAGAGATTTAGCCCTGTGGGAGAGGAACCAGCTCCAAGGCAAACTGGAGAACCTAGAGCAGGTGCTCAAGGTGAGGAAGCTGGCTCCAAGGGCAGACATTGTCTGTCAGTACTGTGTGCATTTCTACTTCTTGTAATCCATCTGTCCTGGGATTCTTATTCATTTATGGAGCCTAACCCTTTGCCAGTACCCTTTCTCCTACCTGTGCTACACTACCTCCATCTGGTTATGTTCCGCTATACTGTCTAATGGCCTCGACATGTCTGTTGCCTTCCAGTGTCGTTTTTGGAGGTCTGACCAGGAGCTGTGAAAGAGTAGAAGCTCGGAGCAGTCTGCCCTCTTCCCTTTCCTATTTCACCTTTTCACGTTGTCCTACTCGACCTGATCTGTCCCTTCCTTCTTTCCCCCTGCCCCCTCTGCCCGTGCTAGATTTATAAGGTATCACTGCTATGTCCATCTGTTGGGGAGCAGCCCTATTCAGTCCCATTCTGAATGCTTTCTGTCAACCTCAGTGGCTGTGCTTATCTCTCCCTTTATCTGTGGGCTGCCAAACATACGAATGGTCACGTGGCTACACGACCACACCACTGCTGAATGTTATTTATGCATGAGGGCAGGACAAAGAGTTTGGCTTTATGATGATGGGAGGGGGTGGAAGACTAGATAGGAGATTGGGCCACCCTTCAAGATGATAATGTCACCTTCACATTTGATGACATTACCTATCTTAGATTTTTACTGGCATGTAAATGTCATTTGCTTCTTTCACCTTAGCGTTGCAAATATTCACATGTAGTGGGAGCAGTGATGTGACTGGATGACACGGGCACACTGTGTTATGAAGAGCCTAGCATTCAGTCCCTCGTACTGTACTTGTATGGCTTCTTTTGTTGTTATGGATGACCACAGACAAGTGAGCACGTTACAGAGTTTGCTCACCCTTTTCACGTAACATAAAACCGTGTATTGATCATGCAAAGACAACATCCGAGGACAGCTTTTCAAAGTAATCAGACAAACAGGTATTGTGTTACCTAAAGGGGGCAGCAAATATCACTGTTGATGGAAATGGTCACACACCAAATCATCTCTAGTCCTCATCCATAAGCACCTTTGTGCAAGACAAGGCCTGATCTTTCCCATGGATCGTTCGACATAAACGTGCCCTCACATGGCATTTGCTGTGGCAGAGTTTATGTCTTTCTTGATTTTTAAGGGTTTAAAGGTCAGTACACTGTTAACCAGCGTCTTTATGCGTAATGTGTGCACATGTAACACTTGTGGTGCCTCTGAATGTGGAGTTAAAGACTGCAGATGCATTTTGGATTTTAGTTCGACTAACAGCAGCCCTCTCTATGCCCCCCCCCACTCCCCTTCCACAAATTTCCCCTCCGGCTCTCCATCCCTACACCCCTTGCGGACAGCATATGCGAGAGGCTGCGGAGCGGAGGCAGCAGCTAGAGTTGGAGCATGAGCAGGCCTTGGCTGTACTCAATGCAAAGCAGCAGGAGATTGACATTCTCCAGAAGGTAAGAGATCTCAGGTCGCATAACACTCACAGCACCAGTGGGACGGGCTTTTATGTTTGCCCAGCTTTTGGCCTGTGCTATGGGTGAAAGAACTTTTTGTTGAACTCCCGTGCAAAACATGCAGTGCAACAAAGGTGAAAGTCAACAGAAAGGCTGTGTTATAGAGAGCATAATGTTCCCTGCGGGCTGCATACCTCGCTTTTTCTCAACATTTCCAGCACTAGTAGAGCTTTCCCACCGCATCCACATCCCTTAGCTGTTTATCACTTTCCAAACCCAGAGCGTTCAACATCTCTGGAGCACTCTGTTGCAAGCGAGCAAATCAGACAATCAGAATTCAAAGTAGATATGACACTTTTTAGAGGCATGCTTTAAAAATACTCGCACTGGCCATTTGATGATTGGCCTTCCTCCACTGTGCACTGAAGCTGACTGTAATGTGAAAGCAAACCCACCAACGGCTGAGATTGCTGATAGTGTGAACATGATAGGAATTGTCACCAATGCCTTCTCTGGAAACACTGTGTGTGCCCTTGTGTTGCTGCTGCAGTGCTCTGACTTCACAGTCAGCCTTTCACAGGCAGTAGTTCTCAGCTTTTTTTCTCTCATTAACAGAAGCTCATTACTGCCTTATCTTCCTGCAGACACTCACTGCTCTCTGTATTCTAAATTAATTGCCTGCAAAGTAGATTTATGAAATTGTAAAGCCTGCAGATGCTCTCGTATTTATGTGGAACACTTGTTTTTCTCAACAGATGTTTCTCGTTTTCATAAGAGAAATGACCTGCATGACGCTGTGCTTCTGTATAGTCCTAGTCTTTTTTAAATGTAAACCCCATTTCTCTTGCGCCAGCAGAAAAATTAGATCATAAATCTAGGCCTTTTCAAGCATTTTAAGCACACGCACTGGCAAGATGTTTGCTGTTTGAACATCCATTTACATACTGTGTAATGAAAAAAAAAACAATAGAAGAAATACAATTACATGTTGATCTAACCACTGGGCTGTCAGGTAGAGATTCTCAGGCAAGTGTTTTTAAACTTGCAATCACTTCCTTGATTGTATCAACTTTCTTGCATGTACATAATGGTTTCCTTTCTGAATGACAATTGACAAACAGGCTTAACAAAACATAAAACTCAAAAGCTGAAAATGGTTTAAGAAAAGGCACAATATTCCCTCAGTATGCACTGGTATCTCGTAAAATCAAGAGACTGCTGGTAAATGTCAAATGTGGTATGAGGTGCATGCCGTCTTTTAGACCATTTTCACCTTGTGCACCAATGTTTGTGACGCTCTTTCGTTGGTGTTTTAAACAGAAGCTAAACCACAATATAAACTGCAATATAAGTGAACTGCACCTTGTGTTTCTCAGGCTCAGGTTGAGGCTAAAAAGGAACATGAGGGCGCTGTCCATCTGTTAGAGGTGAGCGTCTGGACTCTGGGGTTCGGGTCTTCACTGTGTGTTTTTTGTGTATGCTGCTCGAGCCATTTCCTGCTTTTCGTGGCCTCACTTCCTGAAATCTTTTTTGTATGTTTGTTTGTTTGTTTTAAGTCTACTAGTTTTAGAACATTCCTGGGCAATGCTGATTTCTTTTCATGATATAAAAAAAACTGTTGGAATAGAGAGTTACTGTTCAGGTAAATGAATCATAAAGCAAGCACAATGTAACAATCTATTTTTAATCTTTGAATTAGCACTGTTAGAAGGCGATACGTATGCGCGCGTGTCAAAAAGATTGCAATTTTAAGAGTGTTGTTCTTTAGAGATGTGTATGAGTGATCACACATATAATTGTCCTTTATTTCTTTCCTACATCTCTTTTCATTGTATGGATGTGTGTTTATGCTTATACAGAACCACTTGGACAGCATGCAGGTATTTCAGAATTGCTTTTATTTATTTACTTGATATATATATATTATTTAATACCTTTGCCATCAACAGCATATGCAGTAGTACAGTATTTAGTTTGGCTCATGGGGCGAAGTAATGTCACACTGTGAAAACAATAATTGGTCAGAAAGCATCAGTATATATCAGGCTCAAAAGATAACATAAAAAATGCATGTTAATGTGCAGTTGCTGCTTTGGGAGTTTTCAGAACATTTCTAAGCATTTCACATCGATCTTTTCTCACGTCCCATTCCAGTCTGTTTCGCAAGGCAGAATCACAAGTGGACTTTCTAAAAGGTTAAATCATGACTAATAGATAACACAGAGGTCTTTCTGACCTGATCACAAAGAAAAATTCAGCCACTTTTCTTTTTTAACAATTCTTGAAAAGACTCAAAAAATCAAGTTACAGAATATGAACCAACTAAATTACATATGATGTTCTGGGGTTTCACTTACCGACTTCACATCAAATGGGTTAAAAGTATATTTACATGCGAACAAACAAACAAGTTTAATATAATCTATTAATAAATATTTGTCATTACAATATGCAGCAAGTTTTAGCTTTCAAAATGTAGAAAAACTGCATTTTTAGCAGACAATAACAGACAGTGGTGAATGTGATCCTTTTTCCTTGGTAGCTTTGCATGTGTGTTATGCTGCATGTATTTGAAAAAACTGTCTACTTGCCATACAACTAACTGTATGACGCTACTAGTACTGTACCTCCTAATTTACTAATTCTGTCTTAGGAGTATATTTGTTGTCCGTCTGCTAGCGGCATGTTATATCCAGCATCAACATGCCTGCATGAAATGGACCCGCTTTTTTAACAGAACTACTGAAGCAGCAGGCATTGCTGTGTTTTGGGCAGCGCTACACAATTCCACGGTCGCTTCAGTATCTTCCAGAGCCTCTTCCGGCTGTACTCAGTTTTGGACTGAGAAGTGATTGCTAATGCGTTGCATCATCCTACATGAAAAATCATGCTGCAGCACCTGGAATTTTCTATTAAACCTGCCCAAACAGTCATGTTCAGTTTGTCGGTGTTAGTCTGTGCAATAATATTTCCTGCTCTCAACTTGTATGGACGATGTCATGTAAAAAATTTTTTTGTTATTGTTGACATCCCATAGAGAGACCAGAACCAACGAAAAGCAAACGTCCATACCGTGTGTGTGGCCCTCAGCTCAAGTCTACTCATATCCAGTGATGGAGTAAATATTTCAAAACAGCTGTTCTGTAAAGTCGTGAACACAAATCTGCATCTGCATCAAAGGTTACGCAAACTGAAGTAAAGAGTACATTTTATGGTGACTGTTCTCAGTGGCAGATAAATACATATCCAGTTAGTAGTAGAGCACCAGTGTATAACTCCCTGTTGATGGTGTGCAGTGTGTGGGATAGACTTAAAATAAACTGCACCGCTCATGCTCACCATAATTTAAGAAACATGTTACCCTCTGCTGCAGTGTGCTTTAAACAGTCGTTTGGTTTAATAGTTTAAAGCTTCCTGAGCAGTTTTTGGTTTTTGCAAGGTCTCACTTGACGATAACAAAAATATATAATATCATCATCGTCCTCATCCTCTAAGACAGTTTGGGTATGCCTTGAAATAAGTTTTTCTGCTTTTATTTGGCGTACTGTTATTATTAACTGTACGGTATTCGTGCATGTGATTTGTAGAATGTAGTGTGAGTAGAAGTTAAGAAGTCATTTCAAGGTTTCTTTTCTTTGTAATGACTCATCAGTGTCATAAGTCCTTCAGTAAATGTCTCTTTTCTTGTTTATGTGTAGATAGTAGGCAAAAAGCCTCACATATCTACCTATTTTAGATGTATGAACTCTCGTCTTTTTGTTTCTTTATACTGTGGTGCCTTTATTTTTCTTCTCTTCTTCTCCATCCCATCTCTCTCTCCCGACCTTATCTGTTTATCTGTTTTTCTCTCTCCTCCTCTGTCTCTTGCTTCTCTCTCAATGACTCGCCTCCCTCAACGCTACCAGGCCAAAGTCCGCGAGCTGGAGGAGAAATGTCGGACGCAGAGTGAGCAGTTCAACCTCCTGTCAAAAGAGCTGGAAAAGTTCCGGCTCCAGGCTGGGAAGTTTGATATCCTCAGCACTGAACCCTTAACTGTATGTGAATCTCCTGGCTCTCCAAACAAATCCCTGTCACAGCTCTTTAATGGACTGGCTGCCCCCACAGAGAAAGGTAAGCAAAGGATCTTACTGGTTGCAACATGTACTAAATGCCATTTGTTAGCATTTAATCACACCATTTTAGCAAATAAATGACATATTGGTACTGCACATCACTTGTATTCAAGTGGACAGTTAATTAAGATCATTTCAATCTTTTAGGAACTATTATTATTAACTCCACATCCTGACATTAGCATGTGAGAGAGCCAAAATAAAACATAAAAACATAGTTCTATGAACACTGAAATCAGGCAGGTGAACAAACAGAAGAGCTCATAAGGGCACATTCCACTGAAAGACAACATTGATCTAATTAACGAACTAATTAACTGATCAAATTAGTTTGGAGGGCAAAAAACAGGGAAAACTGGAGCTTGATGGCCTGGAACTGGCAGGATAGCTAAGTAGGACAGCCCAGATGCTGAGCAAGCAGGAAGGAGTACCAATGAAGGCAGGACTGAACCCCTCTCTATTTTGTGCAGTAGGCCGCCATGAAAGGTGGGGAAAGTGAAAAAGCTCAGGGCAGGATGTGGGATGCTCAAGGGGGACTCCAGCTGGGTATCAGCAGACAGGGTTGACCAATCCTCCTCAGGCTCGGAGTTAACAGAGATCGTCTCGACTGTAACCAGTGGGAGGCCAGCAAATAAAATGACTCATGAACTGGTTGTTGGTCATCAGAGAGAGGGCTGTCAGGCAGGTGCGGTGCAGGCTGAATCAGGAGCAGAGGTGGAGCTGGTGGATTCTAGAAAGGTTTTTTTTTTTTTGCATTACTTGACCCAGCATCTGAAATTCTATTATCTGACTGGCAAGACGTCTGTGTATTGGCCATTACAAACTCAGGAACAGGGAAGATTTTGGTCAAGTTTAACTGGGAAAATTGCAGCTGATTGTGGAACAGTTTTAATAGCAGGTGGTGTCTCACCTGACTCAGACTCAGGAACAACTGCCCGACACAGAACCAGTCCTAACTTTGGCCAGTCACTCAGGAACCAACACTCTCAGGAACAGGCTGAGAAACAAGAGCAGAGGCAGCTGACCTGGGACCTGACTTGACCTCACCCAGAAAATGGATAGGCATTGGCTTGCACACTGTGCAGTGGTACCTGTGATGTAACAGTGAGAGCTTTGGAGCTGATGCAGAGGCGTGATGTCAGCCCTAGCTGCATGTCATTCTGGAGAGCTTACCAGGCTCCTGTTTCTAAAAAGTGCCTCTACTCTGGCATAAGCCAAGGCTTATAGGCTACAGTCCATTCCAAATGACACTTTCCTGCCCCGCCCCCAAAAAAATCAGCATCCATTGAACCACTTTTCTTCAGTTTGCCACTAAATTCAGGTTAATAGGAGAATCCACATCAGGGATACTGGCAGGTTGAAGAACAAAGAATACGTTTAAAGATGCAGAAAGAGGACAAGAAGGGCACAGATGATCAGACAAACAAGAAGAAGAAGCACAGGACTATAAATACAGAGAGAGCTGATTCAGTAATTGACAAAAAAGGTGGAAGAAGCTCTGGTTGCTCAAACAATCACCAAATCCTGGAAATAAAGACAGGAAAGTGACAAATGTGAGGCAGGTGATGGTCAAAATAAAACCAAAATAAACAAATACAGTGCTAGAGCCACATGAATGATCCTGATTAACAAAAAATATTATTGAATCAAACAGTAAAACCTTTTAAACGACAGCAAGTTGGCAGGACAGCATGCAATCAAGTATCATGTGAAAATTCTAGACAGTGTCATTATTATTATTATAGTAATGGTTTGCACTTTGATATTAGTTCTGTTATATCGTGATGTGAGTAGACATTGACAGATGTTGCCTTTGTTCCACAGGCAATGAGGCCCCAACAACCAGATCCTTGATATCTGAGTTCATCCGACCACTCCAGGTCAGCGGAGACAAGCCCGAGCTCCTCTCCGTCAAGCCAACATTCCTCACTCGCAGTCGAGCCAGCAGTCCAGCACGGGCTTTACTTTCTGAGGTATTTCATAGTGTCCATTTGTGTCTTTTTATCAAAATCAAATCCAAAATCCTAAACAGCACTGTAGCAATGCAGAGAAGATTCCCCAATAATTTAGATCTTTTGCTCATCCCAGTTTACCCAAACGCATTTCTGTTGTCACTCATGTGGAGCTCTAATAGTTTCTGTGAAAAAGCATTTCATAAGCTGAACTCACCAGTGTTAGATCAATTGCCTCCCTCTTACCTCTGTGATCCCTTAGCGTAGACGGCACATTTGGGAAAATACTGATTCATTTTAATCTAAATAATGTCTTTGGGCTGAACACGAGAAAATCCACACAGCAGGGATCCAGGAGGCTTCTCAGTTTTACTCATGCGGATTATTTGGGATTGATCAAATATATTTAGTTCACACTGGTTAAAGTTAAAACAAATGTCACATATGTTGTATGATTTAAAAAAGTATAATGTATGGGTGAAAAGTGAGAAAAAAAAGAGGCATTTCATGTTGAAATTGTGAATATCTGTGAATTCTTCCTTCTCTAGATGGACAAAGATCTCAGCTCCACCACCAGATCCAAACTACGGTTCACGGGGAAGGTTCGTCTGTGTGTTGCTCGGTACAGGTACGCACACGAAACGTGCAGTCACTTTTTAACCCGCTGCTGTATTTGTTTCAGTGCAGGGGGAAACTGTGAAAGAAAAGTTTGTTCAGGTCAATGTTTAATTTCAGAACTCCTTATCTCTGTGCATTTTAAAACTAATTTCTAACTGGGCTTTGTGCTTACATTAGAAAAACCCCCTCAAACCAAAATGAAATCACGTTAGGATGACGTGATAATTTCTAATAGAGGTGGAAGAAAAGAAAATCTCTTACACTAAACTGAAAATTTTGCTGCTTTATTTGCTTTCTCTCACGGAGCTGTGGTCTTAAATGTGACTCAGTGTTTCTGTTGCTAAAGAAAATAACCTGTCAGCACAGAAAATAATTGGAATCCTCAGCACACAGATTTGTGAAACAGGGCCAAAGCTTTCAACCCACACGCTCTTCAACCCTCTCATATTTGCAAACAGCCAAATGTAATAGAACAGAAAACAAACTTCATATTTTCAAAGCAGTACTCAGCAGATCAGTTTTCCTTGACATACATCATACATTTGCAGTGTCTGATATAAAACAAACCCAGATGGAGAATTATTTTTTTTTAAAAAGTGTGCATTTTGGAAGCTGATTTATTTATGTTTTCCCCCGACTGTAGTTACAATCCTTATGATGGGCCAAATGAGCATCCTGAGGCAGAGCTCCCCCTGGTGGCAGGGAAATACCTTTATATTTATGGAACAATGGATGAGGATGGCTTTTATGAAGGTCTCACATTTTTTAAAATTATTATTTAATCACATCCTGTATTTTACCACATCACCAAAAAACAAGCTATTTCTTTTTTGTGTCCTCAGGAGAGCTGCTGGATGGACAGCGGGGACTTGTCCCGTCCAATTTTGTAGATTTTATCCAAGATGAGGAAGCACCCTCTGTCCAGCACAGGGACATATTAGCAAAAGAACCTGGCTACCTCAACCACAGTAGCCTGGGGCCTCAAAGACTTGGGGTCGGCACAGGAACAGGCATAAGCAGCCTGCTGTCTGACAGTAAATTGGACTGTCTAAGCACCAGCAGTTTGGGAATGGACCTCCTGGGCTCCTCCAGCAATGGGACAGGAACCTTGGATGTCAGCATTGACGAGGTCGGTGAAGACATTGTGCCTTATCCCCGCCGCATCAACCTGATTAAGCAACTGGCCAAAAGTGTGATTATTGGGTGGGATCCTCCTGTGTTCCCACCAGGCTGGGGCTCCATTAGTGGCTACAATGTCTTGGTGGATAAGGAGGTTCGTATGAGTGTCCCCTACGGGGGCAGGACAAAGTCTCTTATTGAAAAGCTCAATCTGGCCACAAACACCTACCGCATCTCAGTGCAGAGCATCACTGACAGGGGCCTGTCAGACGAACTTCGGTGCACTCTTCTTGTGGGTAAGGATGTGGTGGTGGCACCTTACTACCTGCGGGTGGACAGCATCACACAGGTCTCCGCTGAGCTTTCTTGGATGCCCAGCAACAGCAACTACAGTCACACCATCTTCCTCAACGGTGCAGAGTATGACATGGTCAAGGCTGGGGGCTATAAGTACAAGTTTTTCAACTTGAAGTCGATGACAGTTTACAAGGTTAAGGTTGTTGCACAGCCACATCAGGTGCCTTGGCAGCTTCCAATGGATCAAAGGGAAAAGAGGGAAATCTCTGTCGAGTTCTGCACTCAGCCTGCAGGTCAGTCTTTAAAACGTAAGTCACTCTAGTGGAGAAATAATTGGTTGTGTGGATGGATTTTCCTCTGCATGGTGCATGGTTGCATGAATAGAAAGACTGCTAGAAATACTGATGTAATTGTGGCCACACTAGCATTGCTCTAGAGATATCAGTCTCAATCTGTTGGCTGGTTGGTTGATCAGTCCACCTTAAAGCCACACAAAGCTGTTGGTGGTATGGCTTTACACCCATAGTTTTGTTACTGCTGTTGGAGGTTTTCTTTGTGGTTAAAATACATTTTACCTTGGCCTATTTTTTGCCACTTGGGGGCAGTATAATATTTGTCCATCCATCCATCCATCCATCCATCCATCCATCCATCTTCTTGCACTTTAGGGTCACAGGAGCTGGATCCTATCTTAGCTGCCATAGGGAGAGAGGCAGGGTATACCCTGGGCGAGTCAGCAGTCTGTCACAGGGCTAAAAACGTAACCTTATCTGCTTGGTGCCGATACAGTGTACAGTGGATTTATAAGAGTTTTTTCACTGAAAACATCTGCCTGCTGTATCTGGCAATAAGTTAATCTGAACACTCAGTCTGAACCAAAGTTTGTCAAAGCACTAAGGTGGGTGCAAAAAGCTTGGGATAAAAGGCTAACATATTCTATTTATCCCTAATCTAAATGGTGTTTTTGTAGACTTTGTTCTGTGTGAAAGACTCTTAATTCACAAGAAAAGCTGATACATATCCATCTGAGGCAGCAGTCATTTTATTTATTCAGCCACGCACATGAAGGTCAATACATTTACAAACCTGACAAAGGTTTTATTCATTTTTGATTTCTCCCCAGCTACATTTAAATTGCCCTCCAGGATGTGTAAGTGTGCTTTTGTGATAAGACATGTATAGGGTAAAAAAAACAAACAGAAAAAGAAATTCTGAAAAATGTTCAAGAAGTGTTCTGTGAAAAAGAGGTCTTCCAGCACTGTTGGTGTAAATATTAGGCATGAATCTCCCACGAGGTTCCTTTTGCATGACTGTTGCCAGTGTTAACTTGGGTCTCCCAGCCCTCCTGTCAAGTGAGAACAGCCAACTACATTAATAGCACTGCTTTTTGTAAATGCACAGATAAAATGTAGTTGGCCAGTTGTTGTCTATAGATTGAATACGGATCGTATTTTCATACGTGCTCAGAGGAATGTGTAATGTGTGATTATTTACCAGTGAAGGAGACACTTCCATTGTTACGGCAGCAATTGAGAAAACTGGAACCAAACAGGAGATAACAGAAAGTTATGATGTCAAGAAGTGAAAGAAAAGAGAAAGGAGGACAGAGAGAGATCGAGGCTGAAGTTTGAATTGAGGTTCTGTGTTGGCAGCTGACAAGCCCACATGCTGAGAGTTCATTAAATGATCTATTTATTGAATATGTTAATTAGAGGCGTCTAAAATTGTCTCAATAGTGGTGGCAGACACCCGCTGTCAATAACGACGACAGTATCTGTAAGGACTATATTAGGCTTTTGCACTCAGTGTGTGTTCTTCAAACAAGTTGCTTCATTAGTGCTTAGTTATGCATTTTTAATAATAGTCACTCAGAGCAGCTACCAGTTCACTCCCTGGAAATCAGTGTGTGCTGTTTGTGTCCACTATTAATGAAAGTGGCTCCACTGTGATATTAATTTAAACACTCGTTTCAGTTCTCAGAGGAGCATGTTGTTTGTGACAGGGGCCGTTTAAAAAATGACAAGAGGAAATGAAATCTCCTATTCCGCGTTTTCTCCCTGCAGTCAGTGTAGAAATGTGATTAAGATTGCACTGATGTAGATTCCCGGACGCTCACGCAGCTGCACGTTACGGCTCAGAGATTCTGCTGACTGTCTGAGCTCCTTCGTGCTTGCTGTGTGGCTGCAGGTGAACAGCAGCGCTGCACAGATGGGCATGTTGTTTAGTATGCATGCAGTATGGACAGATTGAGAAAAAAGAAAACTGTTTTTTTTTTGATGCTCCATAGAATATTGTCAGCAAGAATCTGGCAACAGGATATTGCCGTACATGCACTGAATGCTGGCAAATGTTTCAGCCAGTCACCTGATATAAACCTGTTTATAGATAAGCACAGTAAATATTGCAATTCAGCCACCCCTGATCAGCTATTCATCTTAGTAAAACTGAAAATGCTTTCAAACTCATTTAGAATGTCGTATACATTACAGTACAAGTGGGTTTAAATGTGAGACGTGTACTACAAATCCTCCAGAATGAGAATGCACTTATTTCATCCCACGGTGAAATGGATATTGAAAGCCAAAGGTCCACAGCACAAAGGTCAGCTCATTTATTTTTGATCAAACAGGCAGGAATGGCCCAGCCACTGTCAGCCTGTCTTTAGTCACTCCCTCTTTATTCAGTTTGTGTGTATTGTGCTCCACAGGGCCCCCTCTCCCACCCCAGGAGGTGCAGGTCCAGTGTGGTCAAACTCCCGGGGTCCTGCAAGTGAGGTGGAAGCCGCCTCCCCTGACGCCTTCTGGAACCTCCAATGGGGCCAGTGTGATAGGCTACGCCGTGTGCACAAAGGGACAAAAGGTAGCAAACAACAAATCTTATTTATTTATTCTCTATTATTCAGTCTTACACTGCAGATCTTAAAAGGGGTAGCTTCTGCCTTTGCGAGTTGTTACTTCTGAGTAGCACTCTATTGCCATCTCCTGGAGAAATTATTTAATGTTAATATCAATACCAGAGGCGTGTGAAATAAACAGCAAAGACCAAAAAAAGAGATTACAAAAAGACTTGTGATAGGTTTTTCACTGTGTCCTTTCTTTGACAACATGTTTTTGTTGTGTATGCACTTGCGTGTATCTAATGATGTTTCAAAATAAATGCCAGATGTATACTTTATTTATTATTTGACTGTTCTCAAACAGGTGTGAGGTGAGTGCTGTGAAGTTTAAATACAGCCAGTGCTCAGTTCTGTGGCTGTAAGGCTACAAATGTGCCTTTAGTGAGTTTTTAAATTATTGGCAACTGTTTGACAAAACAACTATTTTCTGACAGCTGAAGTTTGAAAGCTGCAAATGTATTTCAATACACACATGTTTGGGTGCTGACATTGTTGAATTACACTTTGGTAAAGGCTCTGGTTTCCTTGTGAATGCAGATAGCAGAGGTCTTGTACCCCACAGCAGACTACGTGACTGTGGACTTAAACAGGATTCAGGGTCTGGAGGCGAGGGAAGTCATTGTAAGGACGTTATCTACACAAGGAGAGTCCCAGGACTCGCCTGTGGCCATCATTCCACACAATCTCTTGGGCTCTCCGCGCCTTTCCCACAGAACCACTGCACCTTCCCATCCTATGCCCCACCCAGTACACTCACAAACCCACCCTCCTTACCCATCAACGTATCCCCCAAACCACCCTCAGCCCCAGGTGCATCCTCTGCCTCGACCCCAACCCCACACACTGCCCCACGCACAGCCGCACTCGCAGCCCATCCGCCCCCCTCCTCCCCATCAGCAGCCTCATTTTCACCGCCACTCCATGCCCAAGTCCAAACCATTAGTAAGTGCCAGAGAGCCAGAAACCAAAGAGCATGAGGTAGGCCTGCGGCCAACCCAGCCCTGGGAACGCTCCCCATCTCCGCTGCCTCCAATGCGAGGTCCCAACCTGGAGCCACCGCCATTCCAGCCACAACGATCTCCTTCTCCTCAGAGGATTCTGCCGCAGCCTCAGGGAGTCCCCATCCCCAACACGATCGCCAAGGCCATGGCCAGGGAAGCTGCCCAGAGAGTGTTTGCTGAGGGTAACCGGGTGTGTGAGGATTTCATTCTAAAACAGTATCACAGCATGGGATATGAGAGCTCTCAGCCAAGAAAGCTGCCTTTTTCATTAAGTTAATGGTAAAATCTTTTAGGATGATCTGATATGCTTTATAAACCAACAAAACAGGCAGTGCTTTCAAGAAAATTGTTGCATTTGTGCAAATATTTTCAAGCTACATTATTCTGAAAATAAAGCGATAGTAAGTATCTTGTTTATCATTTTCATCCTCTTGGTTGTTCTTCTTTCTTTTTCAATCTGAAAGTTTGACATTTCTTTTGTCAGGTTGAAAAAAGGAATATCTTCAGTGAGCGAGGTAATGTCTTGCATCCTGTCAACTCTGATGAGGAGGAGGATGGCTACGACTCACCCCATGCAAGGAGGAGAGGTGCCTCGGTGGATGAATTCCTCAGAGGCTCAGAGTTAGGCAGACAGGTACTTTACAGAAAAGGCAAGCTGTGCTCAGCCTGTCAGGAGAATCAGTTAAATCAGTTATCGGTCAAAATGTGTCTTATCTTAATGTGTTTATTATGATCTGTACTCCATACTTACAGTTTGTAGACTTGTATATACACTCACTGGACACTTTATTAGGTACATCTTGTCAGTACCAGGTTGGACCCCCCTTTAATTCTTTGTGGCATAGATTCCTCAGATATTTTGGAACATTTTGACATGATAGCGTCACACAGGTGCTGCAGGTTTGCATCTTCATGATGTGAATCTCCCCATTCCACCAAATCCCAAAATATTCAAACCAGCCTCCCCTGGCACCAAAAACTGTGTTGCATTGAAAGTCATTTAAATCACCTTTCATCCTCATTCTGGCGCCTGATTTGAATTTCAACAAGTCGTCTTGACCATAAATACATTGTGTGTTAACAAGGTTTTGAGCAGGTGTAACTAATTAAGTGGTCTGTGAGTGTACATACTGGTGTGGTAAATAAATATATGGAAAATTGGTTAGATAATATAGATGAAAAGGGTCACTGTTGCCACATATTGCGACACAAAAAAAGTCAACGAAAAAGATCTAAATACATATTTTTTTTTCAATGCGTTGATCTCTACCAAATAATCTTTCTTAGCATCATCATCACCACTACAGCCACAGTGAGGAGTACTACACAGAGAGCAGCCGAGGATCTGACCTGTCTGACATACTGGAGGAGGACGAGGAAGATCTTTACTCTGAGATGCAGCTGGAGGAGGGGCGCAGACGCAGTATCAACTCTCACAACACTCTTAAGGTACATACTTAACTGCACGCCTTCAGTCTACAGTGGCCCGGGGGAGGACAGAGGAAGGTGGGGAGAAATAAGCATATAGGAAGGGAGGTTTCTGCCACCTCTGGAGATAACTGCTATCTTTCACAACCTCTGCAACCAGGCCCATCGTGGCTTTGCCTGGCTAAACATCCATGCCTGTTAGTTGTGTTAGCTGAATCAGCCTCCCCACCCTAACCTGCTCCTCCACCCCTGCCCCTCCAGCTCTGCTTAATTCTTTCCAGGCTGAGCATATGGGAATGGCTGCATATACATAACTCAAAATGCATGTGAGAGGGTAAGGGTGTAAACTTAAAAATCCAATCTTTTTTTAATGGTTTGCATTGCATTTTGATGCTCTAATTACTGCACCAGACTCATTATACAGGTGTTAAAAGTCAAAATGTTAGACTATGAACTTGAAATGCAACTATTAATATACTGTACTGTATCAAAGGGTCATGGCATATCAAGTGCACATGGGAATCTCATTTAAGTGAGTACTTAAATGGAAATATTCACTTTTGTTTATGTCCGTCATGTCCTAATGTTTAAGTTGAATGTTGCTGTTAATGTCGGTACACGATCCTGTCCTCATTTGGTCTGTCAGTGGGGATGTGTGGAAGCCAACTTGATAACGTGAAAGAAGTGCATTATTATAAAAGAGTGAGCGCTACCAGTACTGTAGTGGCTGATCTGTTCTTTGTATAGTAGTGAAACTGCAAATGGAACCACTACAAGTTCGGTACCGCTGATTTTGTCCAGTTAAACCTGCACAGTAATGTGGCGTTGATGAGGGGTGTATGCTGGTGTATTACCTCTGTGCATACACCGATGCTTCATCTCCTTTTTGTCATCACATCTATTTGTAAATCACTGTTGTGCATTTTTCATTCTCTTTACATGTCTCTATAAACATTTTGATTGGATATTGTAAAGGGAATAGTTAAAGGCAAACCGTCAGATATTCTTCCAATTGTTTTCCGTGAACATGCAGGAGGAATGCGTATAAGTTTCCTATGTTCAAAGTGGTCGATTCTTCTACTCACTCAGCTTCACATTGTTTCTTTTTTTTTTGGCTTTTTAAAACGTTCATAAACATTCATCCACGCAGATGTTTCCATCACCCTCACCTGTAACACTGACAATGTCTAATACTTTTTTTTTTTTTTTAAATGTTTTCCATATTAAAAATCTGTGCCCACGTTACAAGATATCGCTCCATCTTAAAGCCGTGACAGATTCCTGTTCAGAGCATGCCATTTCCTCCTCACGGAATGAGACTGCATGTCTTACCACATAGCCACAAATAACTAATTCTGTCTTTATTTTGTCTTTCCCCCCCATTTGTTCTATTCACACACTGTGTTGTTTCCTGCCTGTTCTAAAACCTTCGAAAAACTTTACAAACCCCCCTCACAAAAAATATAAACTGAATCGTTTGCTTTGAACTGACTCTCATTGAACTGTGAAATTATGGGACGTTGCCTCCTGGTCATGACTGAAGGCATATTACAAGCGTCAGGATTTAGCTGAGGAAAGAGACTGCTGGGACCTCCAGAGGGAGGTGGTGAAGCAGAAGTCACTCCGCAGCAAGCGTCTCCACAGCATCCCCGAGGTGGCTGAGGAAGAGTCGGACAGCGTGGACAGCATGGGCCAGCGTCTGTCCTTTGAAGAGGGGGGGCGGCCGGGAACGCCACACACTCAGAGAAGGATGTACCCCCAGGACACTCATGTGCGCGACCATCTCACCCCCAGCAAGAACTCCCGCCTGCAGCGCCAACGCTCTTCCCCTCGCTTCACTGACAGCCGTTACTGCTACAATGATGAGCGCAACTTGGGACGACCCAACCGCCAGAACACCAAGAGTCCTGACAGCGGTTTAGACTGTGGCAGCGAGGAAGAAGGCTCTCTAGGACGAGGCCATCGAGGGTACTATGCTCATGGAAGCCCCATGCGGGGGCCTGTGCGTATCATTCACTGTGAAGGCCCGGTAGAAAGGCGGGCACTGGCTATGGGCCGTAAAAGAACTCTCACCCGTCAATGCAGCGTGGAGGAGGAGTTCTCTGAGGCCCCGGTGACTGCAGCCAAGTCGGTACACACGGGTGATTTTAGGAACAGGGAGCACTTTGGGCCTGGTCAGGATGCTGGGATGCGAAACTACTCCAGGGAAGGGGCCCTGAGCGAGGGCAGGCTGAACGAGCTGGACAGGGTCTATTACAGCCCCCACAGGGAGGCTAGGGCCCAGTCTTTGTCCAGGCTCAACCGGGACCAGGCGCTGGTGTGTGATTCAGACTTTCTGATGTACTTTCCATCAGCAAGCTGCAGCCATTCTGTTTTCTTAATGTTGTCTGTTTTTTTTTAAGAACCCCTACCTTTCATTTGACATTTATTTTTCTCCATTCTTGACAGTTTATCACATGGTCATGGTTGGTCATTTGATGTTTTATTTTGTATCAATTACTTTGCTTGTATTTCAAGTGTTAGGTGGATTTTTATAAAGTAAAGCTTTCAATTACCTAAAGGCCATTTAACAAAGTTTTGACTTCTCATGTCTTTGAGGGGAAAGTCTCTGTGCAGTGCATGGGGACATGCTGCCCCTCTTCTCTTCCCTGCCCGTGCTTTCTCTCTGCCAGCTGCTGGCTTCATGTGCTGCTCTCCATGTCGCACCCTCTAGAGCTCCTGCTTTTCATTGCTTCACATAAAAAAAAATAAGTTGAGGCTTTTAGCCTGTTTAAATTCATTTAAACCATACCCTTCATCTCTGTCTTGTCTATTTCATTTGTCTTTGCAATAAAAAAAAAATATTGTCCATCATAACTTTTGGCGTGTTAAATGTTTTGATTGATGTGATCCAAAGCCACAGGCTAACGGTGTACGATCGTTGTTCATTCGACCACAGCTAAAACTATCTTTGATCACACATCCCTCTTACTCATTCTCTTTCCACTCTTTCTCTCCATTCTTTAACCATCGTTTCTGTCTTTTGTGCCATCATTTGCTTCCTTTTCTCATCAAGGAGCTGACATGCACAGAACAAAACAAGCCAAACAAATGGTCTTTAGTTTAACATCTGACCTCTCCTAAACCTCAGTCCATGTTGTTGTGTTTGGGGGTTGATTTGATTTACTTTTTTTTTTTTTTTTTTGGTTTGTTGGGTTCCTTTTTCATTTTTTTTTTTTTTACTTTTGTTTATTTTTTATTAGCTTTTTTTTTAACAGGATTTTGGATTTCTTTTCAATGCTGCCTTCATATTGGAGGTGGATTGTAGTTCTAACTTCTTCTCTGTTGTTTTTCACTCTTAAGATCATTGGGAACTCGCCGTCACATGGAAGCGCTGATCGTCTGGACCATTCAGGGAGGAGGCCGGTTCACATCGGCACCCCCCCTCAGCGACGTCCAATCCCATCCATTGGTTAGTGAGGTCACCACATGAGGATCTCCACCTGCAGGGCCACTGATGTTTGTGCTTGTGATTTATACCATGTGTTACCCATATGAGCCGAGCTGTACATCTCTTCCATAGAGCTTAAACAACCACGTAGAGCCCCCCCCTTTTTTTGAGGGGGGGGTGGGTGTTTTGCACACCCTGTAGCTGTCCATCCTCATGAGCTGGATTCGCCAATGTTCACATGCAGTTTTGCAGGAAAGTTACCTCAGACACACTCCCTATGCCTGTGTTTACTGTGGGTTAACATGTTTTCATAACCACCCAATCTGACCTCCCGCAAACAGTGCAAGCATTGCTGTTTTACACCCAGTGACTCCAGAGTGAAACCTGTTGCCTTGTACACCCCCCCACCCCCCCCCCCTACCCCACCACCCCACCACAGGGTAACCTCATCATCCTACTGTCTCAGCATGAGTGAATGGGCCATGGGGTTAGAGCAGAGTGTGTGTGCGGGGGGCTTTCTGACCGTTGTGATTGGTGTCTTCTGTAGAGATCACCATGGACAGTAACAGTGAGGGGAGTGAGGGGAACCTCTCACCCGTCAAGGAGGATGTTTACTATGGCAGTGTAGCTCGGCGCAGGATATGGCGATCTATGTCCTCAGAGGATCAATATGGTATGTGGTGCAGCTTCTCTCCAAGATGACAATTCACCCTGAAAATGCAAGAAAAGGCCAAGAGTTGTTGTTTGAACACATGCAGTGATGTCATGGTCGTCTTTGTTCTGTGCTGGACAGTTAGCTGCTTTGTTTGGTTTAGTTTAGCTTAGCTGAATAAAGCTGACGGGGGAAGTCAAGACTGGCCACTTTTCCTGTTGCTGGAGAATGAAAATCCCTTCCCTGTATGTACTCCTACACCTTCAATCCCAAGAAACCCCAACCCACCCACCCACTCTTCCCATCTACCCTCCATGTCCAGCCCACTCTCCAACTCACTGCAACTTAGCAGTGCCTTCCTCTTTTCCTTCCCCTCCCACCTTCCCGTCTCCTCAGCCTCCTCTTTTCCTTCTCCCTGCCTTTATGAGACTGTAGCCTGTTTCCTTTGTTAATTTTGCATGAGCTGTTTCCAATACAATGAGAAAGACAGATACACTACTGGATGAATTAATGCATTCCTGCTTTGTCTGTATCACTGAGGTGCACATTCATTACTTCAGACTGTTGAAGCACATTTTACACCTCCCAAATGGCATTTTTCAGTTGCTTAGTGGGAAGTTGTTGCAATATCTCCGAGCCATTATTTAGACTTACAATCTGCCATTGTAACATTTAACATGGTGATCCATGAGAAGCATGAGGAACTGATATCAGGTTCATCCTTTCCCCCTCACTGTCCCTGATATCTATGTTGCCAGGAGCTGCTGGGGCATTTGATGTGTTATCTCCCATGTGAACATGCCTCCTTTGCCCTTTTCCTCTGCACATTGTTTCCAGATCTGGCCTCAAAGCATGACATTACACCTGCATTTGATGTGGGAACGCTCTCCTCGTTGTGTCTGAACCCGTGCATGCTAATCAGCCTCTGTGAGATAAGGCAGTGAAACAGCAATGAGCAACAGTGCAGTGTTACTTGTGTCCTCCTGGTGTGTACAGTCATTCAGTTTCCCTTGCACCCCCCCCCCCCCCCAACCCTTTAAAAAC
>VUQK01018496.1:5586-26652 GCA_015106715.1 Bujurquina vittata | reverse complement strand
TGGGCAGGAGGACTGCTAGGTTACTTTTATGTCTGGAGGAAGCAAAGAAAAGCAAAAAAAAAAAAAAAAAGACTTGACCAACTTGAACCTCATTCATCTGCTGAAATGTTACCTTCAACCTCTGTTTTTGTTGTGCATTATAATTTCATATGTATGCTTTTAAGCGGCTTTAACCAAGTAAACCTCACTGTAATAACTGAGAGTGAAGTTTCACATGTAGTGGGACAAACTGCTGGTTTCAGAAGTATTAAAGCCACAAGTTTTAATTACTAAATGATAATTATTTGTCCAGCAATCAAAGTAGTAGAAAACTAAAAACAGAGGCATCATAGGTTCTGAACTCCATCAAACCAATGTTTAAAGTGTATTCAATTTAATATGTAAATAGGATTTTTAGTCTTTTTCTTTATTGGAACTTTCTGGTATTCTTGTTTACAGGGAGGTGTTTTTTACCTGTTTAATCTCCTGTATTAAAATTAGGAAAAAGAGGGAAATCAACTTCTGGTTAGTCACTGGTGGTCACCTGGTGTCTGCGCTTGATTATGTAAACTCAGAGATTATTTCTTTCCAGAATGTACCTTTGGAGTCAGAATTATCTGACATTTTCCTGGACATAAGTTTGACTTTTTCTCAAAGAACCAGAAATTATGGAACAATAGCTGTTATTATTAATGTTAGAAAATATTTTTACATAAGAATTGGGAAGTCAGTCTTTTTTAATGCAGACAAATCAAAGAACAATGTAAATGTTATTTTTTTTCATTCTATATATTAATTTTATATTTAACCTTTTTGTCAGCAAAAGGTTCTTGACAAATTGACAAAATCCTCCTCACTGGACTTTTACCATTAAAGAAAATGTAAGTAAATGACTTTATTTGGTACTGGATTACAGTTAAATTACTGCATTGATAGCTATATAACAAGTTAATAGAAAAAGTACAGCCATTATGGGTGTAGTCACACATTTCTATTGGCAACAGAGTCCAGCCGCCCATTAGTTTTTAATCTCCCTTGGTAACCTCTCCTCCAAAAGCACAGGAGCTTAATCTCCCAAGAAGTACAATCTGATTCAGTAATTTGTGTTGAAGTTAGAGCAAAAAGATTTGGAGGGGGAAATGATGTCACTAAACTGCCATAAATAGTGGGTCAGTAAGATCAGACAAGTACTGATATGACCTATCCAGCTGTCCCACCTACAAGCCGCTACAAGCGAACTTCTTTTGTTGCCCATTTTTTGTGTTTCTGCTATTTGTGGATTTCTAACAGAATGTGATCAACACCACTGAGTTTGAACCTACGATAGGATCCTTTCTTCCTTTTTTCTCCTTTTTATTTGAACACTGCTGCATCATCAACAAGAATATCCATTTTGTTGCACTTATTAAATTTTTCTTTCATTTTTTTACAGTTAAACTGCAGTTAAAGCAAGTGTGGCACAGATTCACGACATGCTCGGCAGGTTAAAGTAACCATAAGGTAGCTTATGGTTTTGCTGGCAGATAACTGAGGCAGCCTTTGAACTTGTGCGACATTTTTAGATGAAACTTTCTGAGGCTGGCTGTGGAGAAGAGCAAGATATTAAGCAGGTCAGGATGGAGGACGTAAAACATAGAGGATGCTTAATCTTTTGAGTGTATTCCAACAAGTAATCCCTGAGTAGATTTCCAAATTAAAGCTTTGGATACGTTATGATGACACACACACACATACACACACACAAAGTCACACACATGCGCACTAGCACCCATCACGCCTACTGTAGAGTCGAGGCAAGTGCTTATCCCCTCACATCTTAAAACCACTATGCATTAAGGATTATGGCTGATAGTATTGAAAGTTTCAACTTTTGCCCTGAGCTGGAGTGATGTGGGCAGAAAACCCACTACCTTAGCCCCACCCGGGGTAAATTATTGCCATTGACAGATGCTCCCCTGTTACACAAACAGCAGGAAATTGACGTTATGCTCTTAAAGATAATACTTAAAAAAAAAAACTGTAAACATGTAGCAAACAGCTTTAGTGGAGCGCTGGCACACTCCACGCTGCGTTACTTGTGAAATCATTAATTGTTCATATTTAGCCTGTTTTTAAATACGTGGTGTCACTTTATATGTATTTGGTTGCATGTTTCCTCTCGTTCCAGGAAGCCACAGGTTTCCATTCATTTCTATATTTCTATATTTTTTAACATAGTTTTCTTTCCAGTTTCCTTCTTGCGCATGCAGGATGCTACTGTATGTAGGTACTGGCTATGCGAATCATATTTTGGATGCAAATGAGGAGATTGGGTTTGCCCTCATGCAGAAATAAATGTTCAGGACACACGGACCAAGAGTATAAAACACTACGGTGACATTTTTTTGTGGCACATCACTTGACATCAAGGACAAGAGCTTAACACACATGCTACATCAGGCATGTTCAGCCCATTCTGTGATCTCATTTCTCACATGGAGCTCTGTATATCCCCTTCCCTGTCAGCTATCCAGAGAAGGAAACACACAGTTTCTGCTCCAGAGCAGCTAGCCACTGTGCTCCAAAAACATTGCTTTTTGAGCCGGCCTCAAGTTGCAGCTAGAGGAACTGCAGTTTGCTTTGCTCTGCATTGGCTTCATTTTCAGCTCCGGAGGCTTCCCCTTTGGATTATCTTAAAAAATCCGTCACTGTTAGCCTTTTTTTTTTTAGCTCTTACTCAAGCTTCCTCAAGAGGCCTTGACTTTTCTCAGGCTGCCTTTGTTGACATGGATTTGTTCGTAATGACTTGTTTGGGTAAAAGAAATAAAACAGTTTAGCTCATAGGTGGCTTTTTAGGGGGGCGCAGAATTTTTTTTTGGCAGTTTTACTCGACAACAAAAAGATACATAAAATAAACTAAATGTTTTGTGGTACTGATTAACAGAGGTGAACGGATTGCTTGGCTGAATAACACAGCAGCACGGCAGCCTGACAGGAAGATGTCGCTGGCCTCACACAGCATCCTCTGTCCTCACTGTTGGATATTAGTGAGCATTCCTGCTTAGCTGGCGTGTTGAGATCCACAGCTGTTCTCACAGCACTGCTCTTCCGCCCAGCTGTTTGCCAGCCATTATGAAATTATTCCGCACTCTGATTGACATGGCAGTCCAGCTTGTTCTCAGCTACCGGACTTAAATATTTGCTGTAATGCCACTATGTTGACAATAAAGATCAGAGACGCTGGAATCGACCTGATTTTTTTTATTTATTTCTCTTTTCCAGCTGCAATTTGATATCCATCTGGCTAATCCCTTTTGCTCCAGTGCTGTTTAGCGCTCCTGTCTGAAACATATTTCAAGTGCCCTCGTCATTGAAATAGTGGTGGTGATAGTATGTACTTATTGACTCATCTGCCTCTTTTCTCTATTCAGTCAAAGGCCGCAGGGCCACATGTAGATACTCTGAATGGTTTTAACTCTGGTAAAGCAGCACACACACTGGAACATCTATATCTGTCCACAGCTGCTTTTGATTTCACTGTGCTCACTCTTTGTTTATCAGTCCTGTTCTCTAATCATTTATCTTCTACCTCTCAATTGTTTGTACATTACAGGAAGTGTCCAGATGGATTTGACTGCCTAAAAATAGGGAGGAATCCAAACTATGGCTACACCAGCTTTGATACTTTCGGCTGGGCTTTCCTGGCACTTTTCCGTCTCATGACACAGGACTACTGGGAAAAACTGTTTCACCAGGTGCAATTTCTGAATTTCAGTGTTTCCTGGAGTGATAACCTTCAACCTTCAAAAACGTTTCTCTAGTGGGATTTATTTGGTTCACAAATACGGTTTAGAAGAATTTTGAATTATTTAACTTAATCAAATATTGATTTAGTGGACAGACAATATGTGTATGAACTTTCCAGTGACACTCACCGTGATTAAGTAACTGGGGAACATAGTGGAGCCTTTGGAGAGGGAGCAAGGCAGCTAACATACCTAAATATTAGACTTCATGCAGTAGCCAGAAACTTAAATATAAATGAAGGCTAGATATCTTGAGAGACCAGCACAGCCACTGCTGTGATGTAGGTTCCTTATTCATTTTGGTCTTTTAAAGCAAAGTGGAAGAAATGGTGCCATGCAAAATGTGTTGGCATGAAACAAAAAGTTTGACATAGAATCCCATATGAAATTGCAGCTGCATGTCAGATGAAGAGGGTAGCCAGTGCTAAACTAATAACTCAGGTGAAGCAGAGGTTTTATTGACTTCACTGATTTTAATTCCCTCAGACTCTGCGCTCGGCTGGGAAGACCTACATGATCTTCTTTGTGCTAGTGATCTTCCTGGGCTCTTTCTACCTGGTCAACCTTATCCTGGCGGTAGTGGCCATGGCCTATGAGGAGCAGAATCAGGCAACCATCGCTGAGGCCTGGCAGAAAGAGCGGGAGTTTCAGATGGCCATGGAACAGCTTAGAAGAGAGCAAAGAGTGAGTGCAGTGTATTGTTGTATTTTTATGCGTGCTTTCAGCTAAACAGCGACAAAGTCATAACTTTGTCACATAATTTCTTCCTGTTTGAAGTTGGCAGCAAGAAGACAAGCACAGGAGACCGACTCAGTGCTGTCCCCAGACCTGTCGCCATTCTGTGTGAAGTATACAGGAAGTATACGAAGAAGCAGCAGCAGAAGAAGAAGATCTCACCGGACGCTGTCAGAGGAAACAGCAGAAGAAGCCGCAGAGCAGAAGATGGAGCCCCTGGAAGAAGTAATGGTACATGACTTAAGCAAGTACGCTGTCAAGTTGTTAATGGCTGGAACCATAGAAGCTAATGTGTTCTCCATATTTCTGTAGCCTCCCCTGTCTCCCCTGCCAGCCCACCCTCTGCTGGCCACACTCTCCTCTCACCCTCTCAGCACCAGGAGAGGAAGTCAGAACAGCATCTTCAGCTCCTTCCGGGTTCGCAACAACTCAGAGGCTGACTTCGGGGACGATGAATACAGCATTCATGGAGACGCCTTCAGGAGTCGCACCAGTTCCACAGCAACACACTGGAAGAGGAGAACAGGTAGTGTGAGGAGCCACTGCTCCCAAATCTTCACCCCCAGCCTCAATGTCAACGGGCGGCTGAACGTCTCCCTCGACCATAACGGGGTCACGACCATGGGTCTGCTCACCCCTACGTCCATGCCAGCTCACAGTATGGAGCGAGTCAGGGAAGACACAGTGAGTGATGGAGTCTGTCCTGAAAATGTCAAATATGGGTATATAAGCATGTAATATTAAAAAAAAAACTCTAGTTTGATCTTGTATTTATATAATCTTTTAGGTATTTTCTGTTTGCCAGAAGCCCTGCAGTACAGAGGACACAGTTCCTAGGACTCTCCTGCAGCCTTCCCCGACAGTGACAGATCCGTCTCCATTGCACAGGAAAAGAGGCCTGAGCTCAGTCAGCTTTTATAGTGATGCCATGGATGGTGCGTCCATTTCACTGTCAAACGAAGTGTTAAGAAATTACAATACATTTTGGGGAATTACTGGTATTCTTACCAAGAGTTTTATGTGGGGAAATGTGCCACTCTGATATTTGTTCATTATATGGCCTGGCCTGGTCCTGTGCGAAGGTTAACAGCATCTCTGAAGCTCTCCAAAAAGCATATTGGCTGTGTAAAAATAGTCCTAGTCTGGCTTTAACTGGGAGAGAGAGATGCCTGAATAACGTAACATCACATTATTTCTTTTGTTTGTTTGAGATTGAAAATTAGTTAACTTCAGGTATAAATCAAATATTTCATTGTGGTGTCTCTGCAGAACTGGAGGAATCAAGGCAGAAGTGCCATCCCTGCTGGTACACATTTGCCAAGAAGTACCTGATATGGGACTGCTACCCCTGGTGGCTGAAGCTGAAGGAGTATGTGAAGTTAATGGTGATGGATCCTTTCCTGGATCTCGGTATCACCATATGCATTGTGCTGAACACCCTCTTCATGGCTCTCGAGCACTACCCCATGACCGAGGAGTTTAACACCATGCTCTCAGTGGGCAATCTGGTAAGAAGGGTTTAATGATAACAGAGGGGTGTTTCCAGCTTTTAACACACTTTCTATAAGCGTCGTTGGGTGCTAGATAAGCAGAGGAGAGTACAGAGAATAGAGAAGAGAGGGAATCAAATTGGCCGGTATTCAGATAATCCGTTTCTGTATCAGACAGGTTGCTTTTTAAAGCAGGTTAGGCAGTGCAGGACAGGAGGTCAAATACAGGGATGTTGATCCTCTGTCAAAGATTCTGATATAGACTGTTTGTGATTATCCTTGGCAAGAGGGAGTATTTTTAGCAAAAGGTGGAATTGATTTCCTCTTTTGAAATCTCCCCCTGGTGGTGAATTTTAGACTCTGGCAGTGTCACCAGGTCTGGAAATGTGGTAATATTTACACATTTATTCACTTGACATAGCTGCTTTTGTTTGATGTCTCACAAACCTTAAGATATGTTTGAGATTTGGTAAAGGAAAAGGAATTTTTGGCCCAGATACACCAATGATTTAAATGGGTTTTCTTTCACGTATTAATGTGTAAGAAATGTATTGTAGCTACACAATATTCCTGTTAACAAAATAGTTATGGTATATTTTCCACCTCAAACTGTCTCTTTTTTTAGGTGTTCACAGGTATCTTTACAGCTGAGATGGTTCTAAAGCTGACTGCCTTGGACCCATATTACTACTTCCAACAGGGCTGGAACATCTTTGATGGCGTCATTGTTTGCCTCAGTTTAATGGAGCTGGGCCTCTCCAATGTAGAGGGACTGTCTGTCCTGAGATCTTTCAGATTGGTAAGAAAAACCTTGTTCATTGAACTCTTTCAGCTCACTGCCGTACATTGAAGAAAATTTTCGCCATTTTATTTTTCATTGATCAACTCCTGATTGACAGGAGATGGAAGAAAGAGACAGAAGCAGTTTCAACTGCTTCCAGTGGCAAACAGTTGATAACCTAAGAGTCCTCCTATTGGTGAAGTCTAAGGTTAAAAAAATAATAATTAATTAACTCGGAAACATGCAAAACCTCTCCAGGAAAGCTAAAGAATAAAAATATGGACCTGGAAATGAGCATATATCTATTTTAAACAGTAATGATGCCACATATCAGAGTTGTGCACCAATTGTAACCAGTCTTAAAAATCAGACTTTGCACCTCTTGCATCTAAAACTATAAAGATTCATTTATGAAGTCTATGAAGTCTATTTAAGCTTTTATAGTTTCATAGGCAGTCTTTTGTAAAGATGCAGCATCATTTGTCTTTTTTTCTCTTATCCCAAAGTTACGAGTCTTCAAGCTGGCCAAATCCTGGCCTACTCTCAACACTCTAATCAAGATCATCGGCAACTCGGTGGGCGCCCTGGGAAACCTGACGCTGGTGTTGGCCATCATTGTCTTTATCTTCGCTGTAGTGGGCATGCAGCTCTTTGGCAAGAACTATCAGGACTGTGTCTGTAAGATCTCCTTTGACTGTCAGATGCCTCGCTGGCACATGAAGGACTTCTTCCACTCCTTCCTGATTGTGTTCAGGGTGTTGTGCGGCGAGTGGATCGAGACCATGTGGGACTGTATGGAAGTTGCTGGCCAGCCCCTCTGCATCCTGGTGTTTATGTTGGTCATGGTCATAGGGAACTTGGTGGTAAGTTGTTATGACTTATGTCTAAAACTCTAACCTGTTTCAGGTTATGTTGGGTGATAGTCTATATTTTATGTATCAGTAAATCTCACAAAAAGACTAAAACCAGAGTTTCTGTTTAAAAGTGCATGTGTGGCCTTTCCCCTTTTCTCTGTGCCACAGTTTAAAAAGTTAAACATCTTTAAAGTTTAAAAACCAACCTGTTGACAATATAAAGCTTGTAGAAAATGCTACCTATGACGTAATCCAACAATGAAAACACACATCACAGCCTGCTCTGCACCAGCCCCACGTAGTGCATTAGCACAGCCCTGCAAACTAACCACTTTAACCTGGACTAAACTGTCCAGTTTTTCATGCAGCCTTTAAATAACACAAAAATGTTTATACTTCAATCTGTTTTGGAAGACATTTCACAAAAACACATTCAGGAGAACATCATGTATGATATCCAAATCCAATATCCAAAAAAAAGCATCTAAAATTGATTAGGATTTTACAAGTAAGCACAAGTAATTACCAGTTTATCAGACTTGTTACCTTGTTACCATAATTACCTTTGAACAAAAAAAAAAATCACTTATCTTCCATCTCTGAGAGCGTCACATGTTTTTTCTCTCCCTGAGTAATACAGCAGTGGTATATTTAGCTACCAAGACACAATGTGTTAGAAACTGCACAGGGAAAAAGTTTCTGTTTGCTGATATCTTTGAGCTGTTTGAAAAGATGAGTTTTAAATTTCCTACCACTTTAAAAAATGAATCTTTTATATTGGCTGCTCTTCTGGAGCCCTAGTCACATATTGAAGTACTGCAAACACAATTTTAACATCTGCACCATGAACACATCACAGGAACGAAAAGGAAAAAAGGATGTGTTGAAGGTGTGAGCGGGTCAGAGGATATCATTGTTTTCTGATTACTGTGGTGACCTCTCCAGGGTGTACCCCACCTCTCGCCCTATGGTAGCTGGATAGGCTCCAGCCCCCCCCCCGTGATTGGATTAATGGAAGAGAATGGATGGATGATATTATCTCCATGCCGTCAGCTGGAAACAATGCCAAGCTGCAGCAAATGAAAAATTAACTCTCTTTTTACAGTATTATGTATTAACGGGCTTATCAGATTAACTAGTCGAAACACCATTTCGATTGTTTCAGTCCACTTTAACTCCTGGTTGATCATCACCACCGATCTCTAAGAGAGAAATCGTAGCCACCTGTCTGATCAGCCTCAGGTCAGGAGTGCAGGTTTTTGGCCACGCCTACACTATCATCCCTCACCACCCACTGAGATTTGGCTTCATGTGACTTGTCTTCCAAAAAAAAAGAGTGAATTAAAAATAAATTAAAAAATACATTTAAATCCCAAATATCAGGTATAAATTTGAGAAGGCTTTGAGAAATGCATGAGTACATTGTTCCTTGATTAAAAAAAAAATTTAAAAAGGAGGGTATGCTGTCTGTTTGTTGGTTTGTCAGCAAGATTATGTAAAACTATAAAGCATAAAACGTGGTGGAGCATGATCAAAGACAGGTCCCATTAAATTTAGATGCACATCTTGGATTATTTTATTTAAATTTGCAAGATAGGTCATTGCCTTTAGCATAACACTGGCAAAGTTACCCTTTTAATAGTATACGATGACTAAGCAAGATCCAGTAGCACTTCAATGCTACCAAATCCACATGGTGATGTCACAAGTAATCTGGGATTACGTGGCACTAGGGAGGACTGCTGATTGTGTATTATGTGAATGGACCATCCTTGAAGTTAATTATAATCAAATTTGTATCTGTAAATGAGTACCTTTCAGCATTGCACTAATAAATGAAAATATCACAGTCTCATGCTAACTTCAGATTAGATTTAGCAGACTTGCTAGAAAGTCTGCTAATAAATATGTATTTATGAGATTTGCAAATCATTGCATTCTGTTTTCATTCACATTTTACTCAGTGTCCCAACTTTTTTACTGTAACTTTACAATATATAAACCATCTGTTGTTTATGCTACATCATACATGTATGTATTAACTGCACATGCTGCCGTGCAAACTGAAGTCACAAGAGACAAACTCAGTGCTGGTGCAGCTTTACTACCCTTTTATCCACTGCTAATGAGCTAAGTTACGGGTGAAATTGGGACCTAAGTGCTGTACAAACACTGCAGAGGGTTTTGATTTTTAGACAGTTTGCATTTATCAACACATGCAGCTATTTTCTAAAAAAGGAAAAAAGCTGTTAATCCAGTTCTAATTGTATCCAACCCCTGCTGCCCTGTGCAGTAGCCAAGATACATGCATTCACTGGTCCACCCATATGATGAACTGTTGTCCAGCTGTTTCCTGTGAACTAATGTTAATAAGAATGGATAAAAAATTACCAAGAAATTTGCACTATTCAAATCCAATCAAGAAAAAGATATTAGCTTCCATGTCACATTAAGGCCATATTGTTTTTCTGCCCTTAAATATTAACACCATCTGCACTGAGTTTAGCTCTGTTGGTTAACCATTTTAAAACCCTGTCTGGCTTTAAAAATGGAGCGAGGGCATAAGTGTGCGGTTCCTATTGGATGTGCAGCGCCTGCTTCCAGCATGCCCTCCTGTGTCCTCAGCCATTAGATGTTTGGCCAACATTTAATCCTATAGTCTGAAATATATCTGTCAGCTTGAAATCTTCTAAAAACAAACAAAAAAAAGCAGAAATCTAGAAACTAATCCTTGCACTTTAAGGACTTCAGATTTCAGAGTTTGAGTCAAGCGCCACAGGTACACCTGGTTAGATATATCTGTGTAGATTTGTATATAAATGAGGGACCACTGATTTTCCAGATGTTCATTTTAAAGCCAGAAATGGCGTTGAAAACATGTTTGCATAAAGAACTTTGCTAATTATTGAGATAATTGGATTAATTAAATAAATTATGATAATGATGTGAAAATGATCTTGCATTTTTGCAACAACACAGAGCTTCAGGCGTTCATGAATCTGATGCCATACATGTGCCCAGTAATGAGGCAAAGCTAATCTTTAGTAAGGTTTTGTGGTTAGTGGCCTGTCCTGAGACACGTAGCTTTAGCCTTTTAGCTTTTTAAAAATATGCTTTCTGACATTGAATACTCCCTCTGCACTGGCTAACGATGACAAAGTGATGGGATGACCTATAGCATGCATAGCAGTTTCTCTAGTATTACTGATGCTGGATACAGATTCTTTCATTACCTCTATTTCCTTGTTAGACCAGAGATCAGAGCACAACATTGCTCCCTATGGAATTTAATGGACAGGAACCTCTCTCTGCACATGAATCGTGGGAAAGCAGTTTATCCAAAGGATTATCCAGGATACTTAGGGTGAGATGGTCGGAGGGCATTCATCACTAATCATCTGCTCATGCTCCCCATCTCTGACTAGCTCAGTGGCTAAAGATGATCCTTGCCAACTGTGCACATCACTCATGCAGTGAACACACACACACACACACACACACACATATGTGCAGTGTTATGCCCCATGCTGCTGCTCTCTAAGCTAGCAGACAGATTACTTAGGAGTTGGATGCTTTGAACCTTGACTTCAGGAGGACTGAAACACCAGCCACATGCGTCTGAGCATATCCTCATTGCAGGATTTGGCAATGTTGACAAAATATATGGAAAATGATGTCAGTGGCGAGAGGCGGGGTACATCTTAAATCATTTAGTGCTTTGTACTTGAGATGGGGATGCAAGCATAATACGGACACTATATTCTTCTGAGTTAAACCTTTTTCACACCTAAAATTCCTGTTCCAGGTTCAAGCCATATTAAGCTCTAAAGGGAAATGTAATAGTTTTTTTTTCAGTTCAGATGTAATGTGACATTATTTTTTTGGCTGTCAACAGGTGCTGAATCTCTTTCTGGCCCTGCTGCTCAGCTCTTTCAGCTCAGACAATCTCTCAGCTCCAGATGAAGATGGGGACTTGAATAACATTCAGATTGCCATCGCTCGCATCCACGCCGGCTTCTCCTGGCTTGCCACGAGCATCATCAATCTCTTTAACCACAGCTTGAAGTGTCAAAAGCAGAAGACCAAGGAGGCCGGTCAGTCCGTCAAGCAGGTTGGAAATCATGTGGAAAGCAATGGGGGTATTTTTGGACGTTATGGAGAGAAGTACATCATACCAGAAGAGGACAGCTACATGACCAACCCAAACCTGACTGTCATTGTTCCCATCGCACCTGGGGAGTCAGATGTTGAGTTTCCGGAGGAAGAGGAGATCTCAGAGTCATCGGACGATGAAGAAAATAAACCAGTAAGTTTCTTGTGTCTGGAAGCATGTGTTTGCACGAGACTGGAGCTTAATTTCAGGATTTATTGTTCTTTAAATTCACAGACTTTAGAGATTTTGAATTTATCAGCATATTTTTTGCTAAGAATGAAAAAGTCTTTAGTCATATGGTCATTTTTTACAAAATATAAATTCACTCTAAAGGACATGCTGCTCAGCTTAGCTGCTGATAGAAACATTGTGTTTAGATTCCTGTTTTCATGCAGCAAGGTCTGAAATCTTGCACACTGTCACAGCATGAAACATTCAACCATGTAACAAAGCTTGGGTTTGTTATTGTGTATAATTGCTTGGTTGTTTCTCTGCTTCTGCCTAATATAAGCTGAGATAAACTCCAGAGGTCCATGAAGACAACAAATTATGAAAAAATGTAAAAGAAATGTAAATGTACAGCACTCAGCATCCTCATTTCGGTAGACATTGATACTAAACAATCATGGCTTATTCCAAATTGTGCGTGGGCGCAATTTCCAAATTTTTCTCAATAACACATTTGCTGAAAATGTAAATGTAGGTAGTAATTTAGGAACCAAGTAAATATTTGGTATTTAATTATATTTTACAGAAACATTTTACATTTTGATCTCTTTAGTTGCCTGTTTTCTACCTTTTAATAGACATGCACAGCAGTGACAGAAGATTTGTCCTGAATGGATATATGCAAGTTTTTAATTTATATATGCAAGTTTTTAATTCAAAGATGGCTGTTTGCACACAGGCTCTGCACTTGAGATGCCACCAGATTTTATTTATCTAGAAAGTTGTGAGTCCATGTTTCAAGTGAAATATCATTTGCGTAGGTTCAGTTTGCTGATCTGATGAACTTGATGACACAGATGTTACTCATGCGTCCCAGTTTTTATTTAAGTTTGAACAGGTTATCCCACGTCATGCAATGAATAGAAAGCTAAAGCTTATGAGGAAATAATAATCACCAAGCTATTTTTAGCCACCTTTCTATATGATTCTCCCCATTCTGTGAATTCTAACCTCAGTTTAGACCCACATAAATGTGAATCCGAGGTTTTCAGAAAAATCTTCACTCGACCATAAAAAAAGTGTCTTATTTCCACAGGAACAGTCACAGTATAATTTTTTTTAAAAGCATAAATGATTGAGTTCCATTTGGGTGCTTTGGTTTCAGGGTCCTGCTGTTGTACATGCCGTCTCATTGTGCTGGTATCTTAAATGTGTTAGTAATATCTGTGGGTCTTTTTTTTATGATGATGATGATGATGATGATGATGAGTCTGTCATAGGGCCCTGCACACCCTGCAAAGTCCTGCACACCCACACACATGCTAATGAGACATTGTTGAATATGTGTAGAGCTCTGCTTAAACCCATATATAATATACATTTGTTAAACGGGCAGATGGAAAATGAGGACCAAGTTGCCTATGCATAGTTACTGCTTACCCCAAAGCATGTTAAAAATACTGGGCAACACATCTAACCTTTGAATTCAGGTGTTCTCAGAGCTCGCTGAACCTGAGCATGGTACTGTAATAGGATGTTTCCTTTGCTCATGATATTTCTTCCCTCCTACATCACACAATCAACTGTAAGTGGTATTATTACAAAGTGGAAGCATTTAGGAGCCACAGCAATGAGCCATGAAGTGGCAGACCACAGAAAATTAGAGAGCGGGTTTGCCAAGTGCTGAGGTGTGTAAAAGTCACTAAAGCTCTGCTGATTCAATAACTGCAGAGCTCCAAAACTCCTCCGGCATTAACATCAGCACAAAAACTGAGCATCGGCAGCTTCGTGGCATGGCCGAGTAGCTGCTGTAGGTGTGACGTGTAGGTGGCTCAATGGCAACAATACTGAGTCTGACCCAGGTAGCTGAATTAGTACTAGGCTAATATTTGTTTAATTAGCCAGCAAACCAAAATATACTTGCACACAGAATATAGCACTCCTGTGATGTAGCACTCTTTTCACTTATTAACGAGGATTAAAGGAGTATTTAGAGTTGAAACACTGAAAGAACAATGAATTCAAGTCATTAAAATTTAAGACAGAAATCTACAATTAAAAGCAATACACAGAATAAATTGGAGTTGGAATTGGAGTTCAACTGGACTTGAACGGTGCATCACTGTAAACCAGTCTAAACAAATACATCTTCAGGACGATTTTAAAAGCCTCTGAGGGACCTTTAGGGAAGCAGACAGAGCATTCAACAGGTCAGGCGCCACAGCTTGAGAACCCCCCGATCTTTAGGTGCACAGTATTATTTGCACAGTATTAGCCAGCTAGCTCTGCGTAACAGCAGTTAACATTATATCTATTGTTTTTTTCATTTGCATGAAAAGACAACAATAAATATGTTTGGGTTTTACAATACTCGCAGTGTTTGCAAAGATTTAAGTTTATACTGCATTCATTCGAAAGCTTTAGAGTCAGATTGTCGTGCAGCTTGGGCGTTTGTTGAGGTCGAGGATGTGTCGTTCCTGTCCTGTCTGGCATAAAAACAGGAGCAGGCCAGATGTGGAGCCAGGCCCTGCAGAGCAGATTAAATTGACACAGCTGAGCTGAGCAGCCTGCAGTCTGGTGCTCTCTCTTTCTCTTTCCCTCCCATGCAGCAGTGCATGGGAGGGAAAGAGGCACTAGGCATCATGGAAAATGGAAACTAATAAATAAATAACCCTTCTCCAACCCTCCATCAGCTTAACTGGGCAGCTGCTCTACATGTGTAGCTCTTTAAACACACACAAAAATGATGAGAATATTATGTGTAAGAAGATCGTTTAAAATAAATCACTGTTGAATTAACTATTTAAGTCTACTCTGGAGTGTAAATATATCACCTTTGCTTAAACACTTTTTGACATGCCACCAGTGCACCATCTTTCTTTCTGTCTTTAAACTCTAAGATGAGTAATGCTTCTCCGGGTCCTGTGCATGCCCTTTAATGCTGGATTAAATTTCATACCATTTTACAGGATTGAAGCTGCACCTCTGTCCTATAAATCATATGAAATATGCTGTTGTTACAACACGTGGAAATCTCATCAAAATTGTATTAAGCCTCATAGAAGATTGAAAGGCATTAAGGTGAGCTAGCTCTGACGGGCTGGATCCACACAGGCTCATACTGAGCAGGAAAGGATGCTTGAAACTCTTAAATCTTTTGCATGTATAGCAGCACCCCAATCAGCCAATAGCAGGCGATTCAACACAATCAGAACATCCCACTGGTTGTAAATTTAATTTAGGTTTCTATTCTGTACGTGCACACAAAAATGTAAAAACAGCTTAGGACTGTTTCCACATGACGAGACTTGATTGGTAACAGTGAGACTTCACTTCTTAGGAGAAAATCAGCCTGTCAGAGGGAAGCACAGTGGATCTAAGGAAGCCCGGCGAGGAGGAAGATAACTTGTCACTGCTGGATGAAGACAGTATGGAGCCAGATGAATGCTTTCCTGAAGGTGAGTAAGAAGTCGTAACATCACTAAAAAATTCATTTGAAATGTTTTAAGTTTTTTCCTTCATGCTATGTGATGAATGCTGGTTTGTTGTGTTACACTGTCATCAGTCTGTATGAGGCACTGCCAGTGCTGCCACATCGACACCAGCCAAGGCCTGGGCCAGGCCTGGTGGAGGCTGAGGAAGACCTGCTACCAGATTGTGGAGCACAGCTGGTTTGAGACATTCATCATCTTCATGATCTTGCTCAGCAGCGGAGCTCTAGTAAGGCTGATAAAACCACAAGGCTATTTACCTGTATAAAGTTTGACAAAGAGTAGGAATCAGTAGGAATCTGCCTTTTTTCCATCATGAAAAAAACATCAGCATCAAATTAAATGTCACCCACAACATGTGTAGTTTTGCTAAACATCTATATTAAGAGGCAGATTCTGAATTTCAAAATAATTTTTCATTTGAGGTTTTAAAAATGCAAATTTAAACCTTCTTTTTGTACTTTCTGTATGGGGAACTGCTGAGGCAGTAAATGTGTTCTTCAAAATAAATTTAATTTGGTGCATTCTAATAGAATATTATTACCTCTCTAATACTGATGCTTGCATAGGATGCTAAGTGGTAAGAGTCCTGCAGTGTTTGCCAGCCGCAAACCTGCATTTAGTGCGATGCTGAGCTGGCTGCACCCTCGGGTACTTTTAAAGGAAAAAAGCCTTTGCTGACAGATGGGTTATTTATGGTCAGCGTGTAGCGATGTGGTGGGGATGTAACGTTGTGTTCTCTAATACTGCAGGCATTTGAAGACATTTACATTGAAAAGAGAAAAGTCATAAAGGTGGTGCTGGAGTATGCTGACAAAGTCTTCTCCTACATCTTCGTGCTGGAGATGTTCCTCAAGTGGATTGCGTACGGCTTCAAGAAATATTTCACAAACTATTGGTGCTGGCTCGACTTTCTGATCGTGGATGTAAGTGAACACTTAGCTGCATTTTTTTTTTAATCACACAACATGAAGGAATGATGTCAAATCTGAATGTGTGTCATATGTGTGGGGTTTATAGCGTGGTGAGTGGCAGGTTTTTCACAGGAGAAGCACTTGACGGTTCATTGAGATTTAGGACTATTTAAAAAGAGTAAAAGCAAAAGAGACTGTGATCTTAATGGGACCTTCTGGTAAAATGAAGGTAATAATAAAATTATTAATAACAATAGTGGATAAAATAAAACTCCAGATGGCTTTTTCAATACTCAAAGCAGTTCACTGCTAAATCAGTAGACACATTGTATATTTTTGCAGCTGCTCTTGTGCCGGGATTTTGGATCATTTAAAAGAAGCTGTTCTCCAGCTGGAGTTTTGTCACAGTTTCTGAGCATCAGACATGTTTGTGGGGAATTGGATGCGGTTCTGTAAGTGTTTAGTCAATCAAAATGCCCGAGGCGTGCAGCCCAAGGCCTGACTTGACTTCCTCTGATTTCACCTGCTGTTACACAGATTGCCACAGACCGCTCTATTGTTAGGGTAAGTTGTAGTTAGCAGGTCCCAGGTGAGTATGGACTCTGGGATTGGAAACTTGCATCTGCATCACAAATGCTTCTGTGTTTCTTCACTCGTAAGCGCCTTCTGTTGCGATATCAAAAGCCACCGTCCTGTTTCCAAACAAATGCTTTTTATATAAAATGTGATTGGAAAAAAAAACACCTCTCAGCTGTCATCGTTTGAAGTGCTTGGTGCAAGACTTTGGCTTTTATATCAAAAACAAATACAGTTTCATGTGATCTGAGGCTTATCTACAGAAGATCGGGTTTACTGTGGAAATGTAGTCTTATTTTCATGTTTGAAATGTACCAGTTGAATTCATGTCTAAACTGTGTTGTGTAACTCAGGTGTAACTGTGTGTAACTCGGGTACTCAGAGTGTTCTTTGTTTAGTGTGTTTGAAGGAAGTCCTATCATAGCTTACTTCTCTGTCTATAAACATAATCTTTCCTTTCTTTTACTTTATTTTTGTGCTTTTCTCTCTGTATTGTCATGGAGCCAAAGACTTCTGTAGTCCTGAAATTAATTTTGAGTATCTTCTTTAGATATATTGGCCGAACACGTGTGTAAAAGGACTTTTATAAAGAACTACAGATCATTGGGACCTTATTAGCCCTAAATTGTTTTGAATGAACTTGTTGGATCAATTTGGAACAAATTGGGAAACAAATTTGGCAAAGAAAGATAAAACTTCTTTATAAAACTCACTCTATTTGATATATATACATATTTCTATGCATATATAGCTGAGTATGCATGCATGGATACTGTTTTTAACCATATGTGCATACTTGTCTGTGTTTTGTCATCATCCGTCATGACATGAGTTTCTTTCATATTTTTTCATGCCATTTTCATTCATAGCTGTCATCCAAGGGTCATTCAACAGCGGAATACCATTTTGTTTTGTTTCTTTTGGATGTAGAATAGAGTGGAAGTCTAAATTTGCTAAAAAGATGATTCAAAAACCAAATCAAATTCAAACTTCAAAATTAAAATGTTTGTGTTCCTAACTGTGGAATGTCCCAAAATGCACAAAAATATAAATATGGCTCTTTAAATGCATTTTTTTTAATGTGTCTTCTGTGATTCTCTCTTCTGTTTATTATTCTTTAGTGTTGGGGTTACTAAAAATGTATCCGTTTTCTCGACAAATGTGCTGATGTGACTATGTGATTTTGTTTTACTCAGTACTTTTCACTGTGTTTCCTCTCAAAGGTGTAAGCATAGACCTCTGCATTAGCAATGATTTTTTTTATTTTCGGAGTTCACATACCTTTGTGTACTCTACATAGGTGTCCCTGATAAGCCTGGTGGCGAATTCACTGGGATATTCTGACTTTGCTGCCATCAAGTCCCTGAGGACCCTCCGAGCTTTGAGACCTCTCAGAGCGCTGTCCAGATTTGAGGGCATGAGGGTGAGAAATAGATTTTCTGTTCTCTTTTGAAGTCATTGTAACACTGTCGGCTGCTAACATGCCGATTAATCTCAGGAATATTACCTCCATTGAAGAGGGTGTATTTTCACCCTGAGTTATAAAGCAACTTCAGCATTGGGACTACCACTCAACTGATTGGTTGGTTGGTACACCCATTTTACTACGAGGCCGAAATGTCTTAGCAGCTATTTTTCAGCTATTTTCAGCAGCTAAATTTGGAACAGATGTCACTGTGCATGTAAAGTTTTTACTTATCCAGTGAAAGACAGTAGTTCTTCAGCTTCTTGGTGGATGGCTGAAAGGCGTGTTTGTTGCCTTGTCTAATAGTCTGATGGAGAATTAGAATTGGGTGTAAGTAACATGAAAGGATCAGTCCATGCTGCCTTTTATCAACGGTTCAGGTAGCTGGATGTGATGTAATGGTATGATGCACACTTTGGGCCGCTTACTACCTTAACACCACAGCCTACCTCAGTATTATTGATGACCATGACCATTACTGGACATTGCTTCCACCAAGACAATGCTCCATGTCACAAAGCTCAAATCATCCCAAAGTGGTTTCTTAAACACGACAAAGAGTTCACGGCACTCAAATGATCTCTATAGTCACAAGATCTCAATCCAACAGAGATTCTAATCGTGGATGTGCGGCCAACCAATCTACACCAAAGTGGCCATGAGTGTAAATGCACGTCCCCGTCCATATACCCTGGATTGAGTTTCTTGATTTTCTTGAAAGATGTCAAGATTTCAGCTTACCCTACTCCTAGCACCATCAGTCACTCCAGCAAATAAAAGGTGCTGTTATACTCTTAACACAGTAGCTTGGTTTTAATCTTTTTATTCTTCAAAGGCTTTAGGACTTACTTCAGGACTTAACATAAATCACTGGGAATAAATTGTCCTGTCCAAGTTAGAATTGGGAAACTAAACTTTTGTTTAGTCGCATCATAGATTATCAGTCTGATCTGCATTAAATCAGCTCAGACACATAAGCCATTTACAATGTTGCTAATAGGATATACTTTCTTTCTCTGTGACTGACTTGATTTATTGTTTGTTGCTCATCAGGTGGTGGTGAATGCCCTCATAGGAGCTATTCCCTCCATTATGAATGTGCTGCTTGTGTGCCTCATCTTCTGGCTCATCTTCAGCATCATGGGAGTCAATCTGTTTGCCGGCAAATTTGGAAAGTGCGTGAACAGAACAGGCTTTATCCACAGTGTCTCTTTGGTCAACAACAAGTCCGATTGCCTGGCCATGAATGACACCCAGTTCTACTGGACAAAAGTCAAGGTCAACTTTGACAATGTGGGACTTGGCTACCTTTCTCTTTTGCAAGTGGTAAGTTTTTTTTCTTTTTTTCACCCGTCAGACATGATGTCCATCTGCCAGCCTGTGTCTTCCGATAAAAGCCACAAGAACCTGTTTGCCATATTTGATCCCCCATGGGACACTCACTTCGTGCTTGTCTAGACACTTAGATCAGTCTTTCTTGTATTGTAGTTTTTGTTATATTCACATCAGATTAGAAGGTCATTGCACTGCTGTTTTTCTAAAATCAGCTGGTAGCATTACAGTGCAGTACCAGGACACTGATACTGTGCTTTATTCTGCCATGTTACAGGCTACATTTAAAGGATGGATGGAAATAATGTACGCAGCTGTTGATTCAAGAGGAGTAAGTATATTTATCTCCTCCCACAATGTAGTATGACAATCTTACATGTTAACTAGCTGACTAATAAATCCATTTGTTTTTAGGTGGAGGAACAGCCTATAAAAGAAATCAACCTCTACATGTACCTCTACTTTGTAGTCTTCATCATATTCGGCTCCTTCTTCACCCTCAATCTCTTCATCGGTGTCATCATTGACAATTTCAATCAGCAGAAAAGGAAGATGAGTATTAAAAACACTGATGCCGGGCTGGGATTACTTGGCATTTGCATGCAATTTTTTCATTTATAATTATTCATTTAATAAATGCATAAATATTCAAGCCAATTTTTCTTCTGTAAAAAATAGATTTTAAGATTTTCTTGTATTGAACATTTAATAGGAGATAATATATAAATAGAATAAATCGAAAATAATGTGAGATATTTTTCTTTTATACTTAGGTGGGCAAGATATCTTCATGACTGAAGAACAGAAGAAGTACTATAATGCTATGAAGAAGTTAGGAACTAAAAAGCCTCAAAAGCCAATACCAAGACCTGCGGTAAAGCAATACAATTTACAAATTTTTAAGATACTGATTCTTACCTGTACGTCTTCTGTGTAGTTGTATACATACGTTTAAAATGTTTCCATTTTTAACATGATATCAATAATACTACAAACCGTGTTAAGCGTTGTATAATTAATGTTTATTTTTTCCTAATCTTAGAACATTATCCAAGCCTTCTTCTTTGATCTGGTGTCGAAGCAAGCCTTTGACATTATGATCATGATGCTCATCATTGTCAACATGGTGACCATGATGGTGGAAACCGATGAGCAGTCAGCGCGAATGGAGGTCATCCTCAACAAGATCAACCTGGTCTTCATTGTGATCTTCACCACCGAATGCCTGATCAAGATCTTTGCTCTTCGTTGTTATTTCTTCACCGTTGCATGGAACATTTTTGATTTTGTGGTGATAATTCTCTCTATTGTGGGTAAGAAGTGGAATTTTTTTTTTTTTTTTT